>DWIE01000135.1:0-21444 GCA_018248235.1 Choaspes benjaminii
AGTCATTTAACATCAGATGACCTGCATGCCCGTCTGCTACTCTAGTTTTCATAAAAAAGAAGTAGCTGCTGCAGACCTGCACATCTGTAAACACAGATGCGGTGCTGTTGTTAAGGAAAGATGGATCGTCTAGACTTTTCCATGTGCTGGCTATCACGCCCTTATACCGAAACACAAGTAGTGCGAACAGTACAGTTACACAGGATGTGACGACGGCAACGACCCAGTCGCATGTGAGAGTTCTATAAGGTACTCCAAATAAAATCGATAGGAATCGAACGTGCGGTCGTACGTTTCGCGGACCGCCTCATCACCGTCTGCGGCAAGGTCGTCGAATCTGCAACCGGTACCAGTGTTGCGTAATATTTTCGCACAATTTCGCAGATTTCTACAATTCGCGCGTTAGTAACGTGGCCTACATTATTAACTATGCCTACCGGGCCATGGTCTGTTGTGGCTCAGTATGGTTATAAGAAAAGAAAGAAAAGTATTATACCAAACTTTTTTTTTATTATGAAGTGGTCCACCTGCTGGTAATTAGCTACTGCAGCACATGACATCCGTAACCACAGATGCGGTGCTACCCTTGAGGACATAGATCGAACGCCTCGTGTTTTAAACCTGAACATGAATTGTGAGGGTAGGTGTCAAAGTGTAAAGTCGGAAAAAGTTGTGTCCAATATTTTTAGTGATTTATAATATTTATTGCCTTACTTCATGAACATTACGCATATGTGACCTAGCTTTACCTACCAGCTAATCTCTTACAATAATCTCTCTGCTCTAACACTGCTTAGAACACTCACTCACTGATGGAATCTATGAAAGAGTCACTTGCAGCAATGACGGATTTATTCCACTCCAAAATGGAGGAATTTCAAAAAGATCTACAGAAGACAAGCCCTGCTAATGCTACCACCGCATCACTTGCATCAGAGTTTGCTGCCTTCAGAAAATTTATTCTGTCTGCACTGAATATGCTGCAGAACCAAATGGACGCCATGACCCGCGAGCTTGACCGGCTGGAGATGAAGGGGAGGCGCAAAATGCTGTTACTACATGGACTCCCTGAAAGCACATCTGAAAATACCTTGATGTTAGCATCATCTGTGATAACTGACAAGCTTGACATCTTGGACTTTTCCACTGCGTTAATTAGCCGTTCTCACCGCCTTGGAAAGGCTAAAGAAAAGAAACCAAGACCGGTCCTCGTTAAGTTTCGTGAGGCTTCTGTACGTGACAAGGTCTGGTTTTCAAAAACTAAATTCAAGGGTAGTGGTATTACTACTTCGGAATTCCTGACGCGAAACCGGCACAGTGTTTTCATGGAGGCCAGGAAGAGGTTTGGAATTACTAGCTGCTGGACTCGTAGTGGCCTCATCCATGTATTAGGTTCGGATGGCTCGCACCACCAAGTAGAAAGCTTGGCGGAGCTGGACGCCATACCGGGCACACCGGTCATCACGTCTCCCATCCAATCAGCACCCGGAGGCAGCAAGCAGGCGGACACTCGGACCCTCCAAAGGGCGAAGAGGGTTGTAAGGAAATAACTGCGACTTTCCTTTGGAAGCTAAGTACCTAGCTTTCCTACAGCTGGTATGTTCCCATAACAGTCTCACTTTGCATAAACAGTTATCTATTAACAATAAGGTTGATTATTTTGGTTGATTACTTTGTTTTTATGTTTACTTTAATGCATACGAAATTTACATTACTCAGTACTGATTTATTTGTCAATGACATACGTCAATACTACCAGCTGTCAGCTGTCAGTCTATTCATGTCAAATTTTTCAAACGTATTTCTGTACTTACATTTTCATATTTCACTGACCTGAGACTGATTATAAATTTGTAGATCCATGTAGTTTTATTATATTATATCTCGTTTAGAGTTAAAATTAAATTATCAGTGTTTTAATGTAGTTTCTTCTTTTAAATGAGCTGGCAGGTGAAGTGCAAATACTAATTATTTAAATTTTATTAGTTTAGTTACTTCTGTTTTTTTTTTATTTTTGTTTTTATTTTATATTGTTATTTAGATTTAATTGTTTTACATAAATGTTGAACAGTGACAGTAGCGAGCATGATCACGAGTATCTTTCCTTTTCTTCCGAGCCAGATGAATTGAGCAGTAATACTAGTTTTGTAAGCATACCTCCATTAAATACCAATTTAGACTCAATTTTTTCAAGTGTGGCAAAAAACTTTAATATTGTGCATATAAATGCTCAGAGTATTCCTGCACATTACCCCGAATTACTCACTAGCTTTGATAGCAAATATATACATGCAATTTTTGTCTCTGAATCATGGCTAAAGCCATGTCTTCCATCCACGTCTTATTCACTTCCTGGTTTCAATTTAATCCGCAATGACCGCACCGATCGGGGCGGAGGTGGTGTTGCCATTTATCTTCGTTCTCACATTCCTTTCTCCGTTATTCGTATCTCTCCACAGATGACTGGGAACGAAGAATTCATGTTTATTGAAGTCATCCTTGCACATACAAAGTTGCTCCTGGGTGTTTTTTACAGCCCTTCTTTGTTAGTGGATTATTTCTCTACGTTGGAAAAACATCTTGAGGAACTGATGCCCCTGTATTCCCATACTATTATCATGGGTGACTTCAATACATGTTTACTTAAAAATGACTTCAGGTCTACTCGCCTTAAATCACTTGTGGAGGCAGCGAATTTGCATATTCTTCCTCTTTCTGCTACACACTTTTTCCCAAATTCCGCTGCTTCTCTTCTTGACTTGATACTAGTTTCTTCTCCTGACCATGCAGAAAAGCATGGCCAGTGCGCTGCTGACGCTTTTTCGTACCATGACCTTTTGTTTCTTTCTTACAAAGTGAAGCCTCCTAAAGTCAAGTCAAGAGTTTTACTTCAGCGCAATTTTGCTGGAATTAATCTGGAACAATTACAAGAAGATGCATCAAACCTAGACTGGCGTATTATCTATGATGCTCCCACAGTTAACGAACAGGTAGCTCTCCTAAATTCTTATCTGATCAAGCTTTACGATATTCATGCTCCTGTCCGTCCTGTACGCGTGCGTCACCTACCGGCGCCATGGCTAACTGACGATCTCAGGCGTGTGATAGATAACAAAGCTCGTGCCAAGGGTAGATACAGGTCGAACAGTAGTGATGCTAACAAAGAGAAATACAGAGCTATACGGAATCACTGCAACAAACTATGTAGAGATGCACAACGACGCCATATCCACAATTCAGTTCAAAACGAAGATTCAGCTAGAGTCTGGAAATTCTTACGATCGTTGGGAGTCGGGAAACGGCGAGAAAATCCAGTTTCAGTTGGACTGGATCTTAATCATCTTAACCAACACTTTTCCGCAAATTCTTCTGTTGACAATAGTGTCAAATCTACTACATTAAATTATCTTTCTAAGTTACCGACTCCGGATTGCTTGCCCTTTGCCTTTGGTCATTTTTCAGATTGTGATGTCAAGAGGTGCGTTAATACCATCAATTCCGACGCTGTCGGCTGTGACGATGTTAGCCGTAAAATGATTATACCTTTAATTGACCTTTTAACCCCAATTATTTCATTTATTTTTAATAGGTCCATATTCTGTGGTACCTTTCCTGATAGAGATCATCATCATTCCAGGGGGGAAAACGCTCAAATTATTCCATTACCTAAGAAACCAAACCCTACCAATTTATCCGAATATCGTCCAATATCCATTCTCCCTTTCTTGTCCTAGGTCTTTGAGCGTCTTGTACACCATCAACTGAATTCCTATCAAATTCATCAATTAATCCTTGGCAGTCCGGTTTCCGTCCCGCCTTAACCAAGGTCACGGACGACATCCATCTAGGGATGGATAATGGACAGTGTACGGTGCTAGCATTGCTAGATTTCAGCAATGCCTTTTGCTTCGTGGACTTCGATATCTTGCTTGGCATATTACGTTCCCTTAACATATCTCCAATTGTGTTTGACTGGTTTCGAAGGTAAGGTAGGCGTAAAATTCAAAGATAACCTAGCTTCATGAGTGATGACTACTGCTGGCGTACTACAAGGTGGCGTGTTGTCTCCGCTCCTCTTTGCAATTTTTATTAATTCTATTACCTCTCATATATCTTCTATCTATCATTTATAAGCTGATGATCACCAAATTTATACTCAATCGCCCGTGGATGAACTTCCCAAGACCATCACAAGCATCAATACTGATCTGGCATGTTTCTTAAATTGATCACACTCATATGGACTGCAAGTGAATGCATCTAAATCACAAGTATTTATTGTTGGGAGCTCAAGAGTTATCACTAATGTTGACTTTGTTCGACTTCCTCCAATTGTATTTGATAGCACCGTGATCATTTGTATCAACGTGGTTAAGAATTTGGGAATCCTCGTGGACTACACCTTAAGTTGGGGTCCACAAAGCGGCGAGGTCAGCAGAAGAATGTTTGCAGCTGTTGCATCACTCAGAAGGTTGCAGTACTTTCTGCCGGTTCCAACAAAAATTGCGCTCGCTCAGTCGTTACTACTTCCAATTTTAGATTACGCTGATATTTGCTATCTAGACCTTAGTGAAGAGCAACTTAATAAGCTTGAGCGCCTTCAAAGACCTTTAACTCGGGCCCGATGATCCATGTTTTCATTATGTGGATTAAGCTTACGCTGATTTTCCTTGTACTCGTATTTTACTGTATAATAATATGTTTATGAATTGCAGTTATGACTCTGAAAACAATATGGAAGCGGCCAGGAGTGGAGAGCCTATAAATAATTATGTTATTGATTATGGCGCCAATGACGCGCTCGGCGAAGGTCCGGGGAAGCCAATAAAAATTATATACATACATACGCTTATGTTAAACAGTAGGTACTAGAAATGACTGTCTCTTAATATCTCGACTGACAGCTACCTGACCTAGCAGGCACCGCCGGGACGTTTGGATTAATAAAGCGCTCAAATAGCAGCCAACTCCAATGAACTCCATGCAAAACGCGCTTTCGTGTTCCAAGCGGCATAGAGCTTGAACCACTAAAGCCTACAGATGGATAGGTCTCCTATGGGCTTTTCAGCAAGCCGGTGAATGTGCCTTTGGATTAATTAATTCGATTCTATTACTTTTTTCTCTCCCACTGCCTTATTTTCTTTCTGCATCGACTAGGTTCAAGGTTTTCCTCGACAGTCCGTTTTGCACGATCGGCGCACGTACACGCAGGCCTACAGAATGACTTCCGTCCTTCAGGGATCCTGTCCATCAAGGCTGGCAATGTATTCTTGTGGCGTTGCGAATTTCTAGGGACATCAGAAATGTAATTGAAAATCTTCGAGACCATTATTCTTCAGCTACAATTCGTGGCGCGGCGTGGAGTCCGGTGCTCATATAGTTGAATGATCAATTGACCAATGATGAATGAAAATTATTTACTGTTTTGTAAGGAACATGAAAAATTTATTGTTTGTTCAGGATACAATATCCTATAAGAGTAAAGCGTAGAAATAATGATACAGGGGGTTTTGATTCGGTTTGAAGTAAAGGAGCGATAGTATTTGTCCAAAGGTTCTCCGATATCCAATACATCGTCCTACATAAATAAAGTCTAAAGATAACGGAAGAATAAAATCCGTCCAATCGCTGCAAATAACGGAAGTTCAATGGACTATAATACAAACGTTCCCACAAGAATACTCCCGGGAAAAAAGTACCGCTGGCGATTGCTGAAGGGGGCTGACAACATAATGAGCCGCGGCGAGCGCGCGCCCGCTCCGCCCTGCTCGCTGCAGGTCAGCGCGTCACGCTCCCGCCCGCTCCCGCCCGTGCGCGTATACGCTGCGCTCCCGCAGAGTAGCAACAGGGCATTAAATAAAATGAACAAACAGGGTCAAACACCTAAGGGGACCGTGAGGTGGAGGGTTCGTCTTGCATTCCGCTGCCCTGTCGCTGCACAATTCTACTTGCAATTTCCATTATTAAACACAAAAATCAATTCACACGGACGTCGAAGCGCGCTGGATTCCACAATAAGCATACAAGATAACAAAATAAGGTCGAATTTCCAGTGCTCATACAGCACCTGTTGTGTAGTACCTACAGCTGCGAAAAAAGCCGCTACCTGCTCTACATCTTGTGTTGCATGAACTTAAAAGTGAGTTTCCAGTATCGATTCCGAGGACGTGCATTTAGCTCAACGAATAGGAGAAATGCTTGTTGTTTATTATTTAACTCTATTCGGCGAAAGAAAGCGAGACGCACGCAGCTATCACAATAGACAATAACAACATAGCGTACAAAGTTTTGAGAGAGAACGGGCGGCCGGCGGCCCGCGAGACGAGGCGCACGTATCGGCGCGATCGTCTTGGTTCCGTTCGGAAACGCAGTTATAATTAGTCGCAGCATGTTACGTGTGAAAAATATTTCGGTCCTACTAATGGGCGAGACAGAGAGCGTCGACGGCACGTACCGGGGAAGGCATTGGCGAGGTCGGGCGGCCCCCAGTCATGGCGCGGCTGCACGATGCAGTGGAACATCGGGAGCGCGCGGCCACCGGCGGTCGACTGCCGGCCGGCGCCGCCGCGCAGCCTCCGGCCACCCCGCCCCGCGCGGGACCTCTGCCGCTACCCTCTCGCTCCCGGCCGCGCATGCTCCAGGGACTCTCCGCGGTTACGGATCGTCGCGGCTCATTGACTGCTCTCCTTCACGCCTCGTCCGAATTAACTTTTCCGATTTGCGGAAGATGATAACGTACCGTAGTTAAGTTGAAATTTTCCAATAAAATCTTGTTGCTGTTTGCGTGCTTTCCCTAGCAAGCCTTCCACGAGAAAAGCCTGACGTAAATCTTTAATCATAACTAGCGTCGAGAAATCGCTGTTTATATCTTATCCTTTGAAGACACATGACCTTGTCTAGATACGGCCACAGTGGAACATCATCGGCATGTAGTGTACCTATACATATATGTATACCCCGACATGAAGATACTCCTGAAGTGGAATACAATGCAAGGTAATTTTTTTGTGAAGTTAATCTCCATCTGAATCATTCAACAATGAGACTTTTGTAGTCCAGTAGAAAAAATTAAGGTGCGGGAAATAACCACTTCATTACAAAGGTTTCTTATTACTCGTGATGACGTGCAACGGGAGCAGATGCACGGGGCGGGGGCGGGAGAGGTGCAGGGTGAGGGCCGTCCGCCCGGCGGGGCAGCGCGGTGGGTGCGGGGAGGGGGAGGCTGCATCCCGGTGCAGGCCGGGAGGGTGGTCCAGTTGCCAGAGCAATGTGTATCGCAGCCTCTCTCCACTCTAACTGCGGCTCCCATTGTGTTCTCTTACGAGTATTAACTGTTGCTCGCTTAACGTTACCATGTCGATACACCACTACAATACATAATTATTATATAAAAATTACACTTTGGTTTATGCAGTGCATCCTGAGAATGATTCACCATGTCAACACCCCAAATAGTGTTGCTTCGTGTCGCTCGAGATGGAGACGTATTCATCTTTAAAAACGCAGCAAAATGAGTTCAGTTAAGTAATGTACTGGCGTCGGCCTTCGGCCAGCGCGCCTTTTGTACGTCAACTGATTTATTGGAACCGAAGTCCTTCCGTGCGTTCACGCGAAGATAAGATATTAGAGACTGAACCCGACACGCGATACGAAAGGTCAAATTTAGGGCCCCTAGTTGATTACGAAGGAGGGAGTTGGCTATTTTACTTAATGTTCTGTACTGGTTTCTGTGACGCTTTCACTGCACTTTCTAAGAAATAGTAGTGATATATTTAAAAAAAAGGAATAACGTATTAAGGGACTTACTGCATTAGCGAGAGCGTAGTTTCTTATAATGCAGTGACGTAGGTCAGTTCAATGGGTTGGAGAGAATATACGGCCCGGAGACAGCGGGCCGCGCACTCTCCGCACTGCTCACCTTTGTGGCATTCAACAATCCTATCAGATCATTTTATGATACGAATTAACACATTAGGGGCGTACTAACCAACGGTAAGTGGCTAATACCTCCTCGGGTGCGGCACATCGCTTAAGAACAAAGATCGAACACCTCGTGTTCTGCATCTATCCAAATCCCTGATCTTAGTAAATAACCTCCGGGAAACAACTTTCTCGTGTAGCCGCCGGGCCCCGCGTTCAATGCCGCATGCTAAATAATTTCAAGAGAGTCAAAGCATTACCTACATCATCACATTTTTCGAGTATGCTCTAAACACAGTACACAAACAATTTACTGCCCACATGAGACTATTCTTATTCTATAATAGCTAAGTACAATACTCATTGAATGCATTTTATTTCCGTCAATTGTTACATAACGATAACAGTCTGCTTGACAATGTTTACCGGCAACAGTATCGAGTTAAAGCAGTGAGTCATTGCGTAAGGAACTACGGTATTTACAGAAGCACGTGGGGGAGCGCAGACAGGGGCGAGAGCTCTATAATTTTACTTAATTACAAAAGAGTTCACGTGGATGTTTGTACGACGAACACACCGCAGCACGGAGTCGTCAGCTGGGCGAGAAGATAAGGCACATCATCGATCAAAGTCATGCCTCCTATGTTTTGCGTTCACTTCGTTTTGAACGTAGGTAGGTTTATCTAAACAAGACAAGACAAAGGGAAGTAGAGAATAGAAAATACAAAATTGACAAATTTAATTTTTTCAAACAAAGGGAATACCATCGGGCATAAGGAAACTCAATCTGGCCCGGCGTCAGTCAGCTGCGCGGCGCGAGGGGTGCGCGGGGGTGCGCGTGGTGCGCGGGGGGCGCGGGGGGTGCTCGCGGAACCGGTCGGCGCGCACGCATCTGGCTGCTCGAAAAACGCACGCTCCGGCAGCCGCTTTCATATCAAAATCAATAAAGGACAAAAACGAAGGCTACGTTCCGGCGAGCGGTTGTTTTGGAGCGCGCCACCTGCCGCCAGCTAATGGCGATGCAAACGAGATCGGCTTCCTCGTTCCGATAACACGTTACACGACTCAAAAGGTTGTCGGCCGCGTACCGAATCGAATTCCTTGCAAAAATAGAAAAACGGGAAAATATTAGATGTTATCGGTAAGATTCCGCAAAATAATGATTTGATGATGTGATTAACGCGCGCGAAGCTCGTAACCGCGGCGCGGCGATGGATCCGTGCCGGCGCGGCGGCTCGCTGTGCTATGGAACGATTGCCGATATCATATTGTATGTATCTGGAGCGAGCTGGGAAGGCCTGTCGGAATATTCTGTGTATCCATTTCTGATATTGCAATAAGAATATTATTCTTACAAAAAGCATGCTCGACAATATGAACGTCCCTTGACGGTATGGATTAATTTAAAATTAAGAATGGCACTGCAATTGCTCTACAATTGGTCGGTGAATGGTCTCATCGGGCTTGTCTCCCTTGTTAGCGAGTTGATCGCTTCATTTCTTACTTAACCACTTCACAAAGATAATATCTCAAGAGTGTCGAATGCTTCTACCATGGTAACGGCATGTGTCACGGATACAAGCCGACATCACAACCTAAATGGGGTCATTCGAAGGATAAAGGTGCAGCGGTGCTGGGAGGCGCGAATACGGAGCAGTTGGGGCAGGTGGTGCGGCGCGCTCACACCTGCACTTGCCAGTGCGTCGGGAAGCTTCAACACTACGCTACACACTAACCAAAAAGCTGAAGACGACACAATGAAATTGGATTTTAAGTTGAATCATGCTGCGCTCTCTATAAGCGCGTACGGTTTACTTTAAGAAGTTAGAACAACGTACGTTAATACGCACCAGATGTTTTGTAAATAGGTATTTATATACTGATCATAACCCAGAAGTATTCGGAAGCAAGAAGAGATAGTATTTTAACGAAATATGACGTTGTTCAAATGTAATTTTATATTGAATGTTGAGTGCGCGGCAAAAAACGTATGCCCTCGAGAAGGTCGGTGCAGGCGGCAGGCGGCAGGCGGCAGGTGATACGCGCTATTGTAGTTTACGTACACAAAGTAAATAAGTATTGTAGAGGTGCCTTGCACTCGACAAAGACATTCCATATAAAGTAAGGTTGCGTTTAATATGCACACTGCATTTCAAATAGAGCTGCTATGTTTATATTATCAGGGTCGCCTTTTGTGCTGAGATTGTGTCATTATTAATATGTTAAATAACTGCCTCGCCGCCTGCTGACTAGAAAAATCACAGTAACTAGCCCGGAGCTTGGAAACATGCACGGTTACTGGCGACAGGCTCGCCACGTATTACATTGAGACCTAAACATGCCTGGCGAAACGTGGGTGATTACCCTTATAAACTGCAGTGCAATCAAAGATAGGAGTTATGTTTAATTTTACGAAGTGCATAAATAAGGGTTTATAAATAAACTATATTGTGGCGACTACATTGGTGGTAGAATCTATCTAATGAGACTCGCCCGGATTCGGCCGGACTCACACGTTACCCAACCACCACCACACCTATTTTTGCTGTGAAAAACCTCTTCTGAGTTATGTTTTAGCTTGAAAGGTGTGGCAGCCGGCACGCACAAGATACATAACGTAACCAACTTTACCCTCAGGAGTAGCAACGCACTTGTAACCGACTTCGAACAGAACGATGGGTCTGTTTAAAGTTGGTTACGGGTGTCATGGACTGCTGTGGTCACTTAACATGCCCGTTTTCTACTGTAATTTCCATTTAAAAACATCTATAGTAAAGAACGGTGATAAGCCGACAACCTGAAGGTCTACAAACGTGAAGCCATTTTAAATTCCCGCAGCGGAGTTAATTTTAATAGATTTTATTGCATCTCTCATCAGGAAAATTTACGCGCAGGTAGTAGAACTTTTGCTCTCTACGTGGCTCACCCCTAATCGGCCTGGCTGGTACTCGCGGTACTGTGGTCGGAGCACACCAAAATATCCACAAAACCAGAAAAAGAGACCGCTTCAGGACCACTATTATTTTATTGATTATTATCTTATAACTCAATGAATCGTCTATAAAACGTATTAATTAAAAAGAATGTAGTTAAACCGTTAGCCCGACCGCGTACACACGTCTACCGATGGTATATTAAAAATATACATTTTTCGGCCACCCAGGTTTTGCTAACAACAAAATAAGATAATTTTGTCTGTACGATCGGTTTAATTTGAATAACTTTAGCCAACCAATACCAAACGAAGTGAAAATAAGAAAGAAAAATATTTCTCCAAAAAAATGCTGACTGCAAAAAATACTATTATAAATTTCAGACTTCTATAATCATAACAGTATAAATAAGAATGTGCTCAACAGTCGAGTGACAAAGACAAGCAACTGTCCGCAGGGCGAGTTGTCCGAGTGGGTCGCGGACGCGCCTGCCTGCCGCCCTGCCTGCCGCCCTGCCTGCCGCCAGCGATAACGCTTCATTGTCACACACCTTCGACGATCACTACCGCTATGCTTCGCATTTGCATTATATGTTCCCATTCTGGATTGGCATGATAAGTGATGTTAGATGCTTCTCATTTGCAAAACATACCGGAAGAAGATTACGGTTATATGAGAGTTTCGAATGTTAAGTTAGTGACCTCTCCCCCAATATCATTTGATGCCCTTCGGGAGTTAAGTCTTAAAGAAATTATAGGTATTTTTCCTTCACCCTGCCTTGATCCTTTCTAGGAATACAGGCGTGATATAGTTGCATTCAACTAGCAGGTCAAATAATTGTTCGTATAAAATTCAGAAACTCCAAGCAATCGTTATCTCACAATCCATTTGATGTATTTACGGTGTCAGGTGATGGATGGCACGGCTGGCACCGCTCCAGGCGCTCCGCGGCGCTCAGACCGCTCCGGCCGCTCGGGCGCTCCGGCCGCTGGGGCGCACATGTTTACAAAGCTCCGCCAATAATTGTATTGGCATTGGCCAACATTACATTGTATGTAAGTGTGATAACCGAAAACTCCGCGCGGCGCCACCGACATAGCTGGCGGTTCGTTGAAAGTACCAGCAGGGGAACTGACTGGCCTTGTTCCGGAGTCGGGCCAGATACTCGTGACTCATTCTCCGAGATGCCATATCTAACGCTCTATCGGCTACTGGTATTTTCGACCAAATTATTGCTGTATCGAAGTTTCATATTACCCATTCCTAGTATTTGTACATTCCACAAGCTCATTGCAACCAAATTACTGTACATTTTAATTATTATAACAATCAATAAGCTTGGATTTTTATTGTAC
Organism: Choaspes benjaminii; assembly: GCA_018248235.1. Taxonomy (NCBI): domain Eukaryota; kingdom Metazoa; phylum Arthropoda; class Insecta; order Lepidoptera; family Hesperiidae; genus Choaspes; species Choaspes benjaminii. The sequence goes on from DWIE01000135.1 coordinate 12,209, forward strand.
GTATTTTTTTTTATGAAAATTTGTGTAGCAAGCGGTCTTTCAGCGCCAGGTTGATGTTGAGTGACTACTGCAGCGTAAAACAACTGTGACCGACTCAAAACATATTCATCGGTCTGTTCGAAGTCGGTCACAAATGCGTTGCTACTCCTCACAAATGTCTCCCGAGTATGCCGTCTGGCCACATTCTTCAAGCCGAAACACAACTCATAAGAACTATTTCACAGCAGAAATAGATGTGTTGGTAGTATTCCGCCGGGCGGACCTGGATAGACACTACCACCGATGAGATGATACATTTCGGACTATTTTATGTTAATGCAAATAAATTGTCTGTCCGTTTTAAGGCGAACACTACTACACGAGTATCGTCCACGTCGAGACCAGAACAATATATTAAATCGTCACAAATATAAAAAAAATATGTGTGAGCATAATTAATTCACTTGGCTTGACAGCAACACATACATAATATTAATTCGAATGCACATGCCGAAATCGCTTACGTACGAGTATGATACTAATGCCACTCCCCTCCATTTACAATGAATACAAAAAAGTTCAATGCATTATTTTGTTGTCATATTCATATATAGATACAAGCAGGTTGGCGCAACATGCGACGGGCGACCGGCGACAGGCGACAGAGGTGACGGCCGGTGTGTGTGAAGTGCGAGCGCGGCCGGGGGCAGGGCAGGGCAGGGCGATGAATTAAAGCCGTGCGCGTGATTCACCGGCGGCGCCGGCCCCTCCGCCGGCCCCTCCGCCGGGCCCTCCGCCGGGCGCTCCGCAGGCTACGTGAGCTGCGTATGCCGCGCCGAACACACTCGCTAATACCAACGAGCACACGAGCTTTTCTGCACCCGCAACCAGCATCGCACCCTTAGAGTTTGCAGTAGTGTAAACACTTGGACACGATACAACGTTGTGAGAATTATGTATCCAGTCAAACATACGAAAGGTTCACTAAGTTTCTTAATTTGGGTACCGTTATTATGTTTATTTCATCGCAATATAGTTTACCTGTATGCACCATAAACAAAAAGCCAAATGCCATTCATAACATAGCGAAGGACAGCGGCCAGTCACGGGTAGGTACAAAGAGAGAGCAACGCCGAGCTGCCGGGCGACACACTGGGCTGCGACTCGCCGACTGCGGACTCTCCGCCGGCTCTAACCTCCCGTTAACACATCCAATATATTTTTAAATATCACGTGAATGATCATGCTTTAAGAGGGTAAAAACTTCGACTAAAACCAGCTATTTGCCCCGATTTCGTCCGCGTGGAATTTTACCTTACCTTATTTTTCGTTAACTTTGTACAAAAAAAAAATGAAGAGTTCAAACTCTTATATAATATTTATTATGATATTGTACCAAACATTAAAATAATGTAATGACGTACTCTACAACTCGAAATTTACAGATATTAGATAAAGCATTCCGTCCCGTCCCATTTATCTAGGGAGTAATGCCCTGCGCGCGGTATGTTTAGCATGTCAACGATCCTGGCCACTGAAAACAATAATAATACAGATTATGTCGGCAGCCGATGAGGAAACTACAAGACAAAAACAATATTATGTGGGTCGGGCGGCACGAGCGGGCCCGCGACGCGCAGGCGGCTGGGCTCGGCGCGGCCGCGGCGGGCAGCGGGCAGCGGGCAGCGGGCTCTGCCTGTATACAGCTATCTACCATCTCAGTACTAATTAATCAATGGATGAAACAGCGTTCACAACTGTCAATCGTCGCCAAACACTGTGACGTGTCTTCACCGGACTTACAAGAAACTCACGACAATACTTCGCAGGAGCCTGGTCGCTCCGTGCGTGACACACGCACCTGTCCGTTTTAAAGGGACACCCTACCTACATCGTTGATACATTCTAGACGGCATAGCATGTCTGGTTATATATATTTGTTCACAACAAGCGGCGGCGAGCGAAGCCGCCGCGCCAAGTAAAGTTTAAATAGCCGCCGTCATTGTTCCCGCTCGCGGTATAATCACGCGGATAATTTATTCGCCTCAGGTCCCTATTACGGCCGATATGAATTACAGCTCCGTGCCTATAAACTATTGTAATTTAAACGTGATTCAGTATATCACGACAGTTTAACGACGCGAGAATTGCATCGTAAGGTAACGAATAAATTATTTTCTACTCAATTGACGTGTCGACTCGAAGCAATAGGACGCGCCTCAGAGTCCGCGATGCCAACGCAGCGCGCGCATAGTGCTTCCTTATTGGAGACGGGATAGCGCGCGTCCCTTGAGATTTCATTATAGCAGCACCAGTGGAGGCGCCGATGCTGGGCCCTTCGGGACAGTGGAATAAATGTAGACAATTGTTATAGCACGAAGAAGCGGAGAATGCGTAAGGCAGCGACGTACATCGGCGCGGCTCCGCGACAGACACCCAACTCGCCCGACCATTAGTTACAACTTTAACCCATTGTAAAAATTAAATGTCCAAACTCAGTCATAAATTCGCAACGATGCGTAATAAATTACGCATCGAAGTGTTAACCATGGTATCTCAAATTCAGTAAATAAATCTATATCAACTAACTTTTTTCGATTCAGCAAAATCATAGCGACCTTTACTTAAAAAGCAAGTATTGTGTCATTTTTTTTTCCGACGCAAGTAAATGTTATCCTTTAATATCGGAGGAGTATGCTAAGATAAGTCAAAAATGCTAATAACGTTATTATAATTAATAACGTTGTTTACAATTTAAAACTAGTAGATGAAGTAAAGTACACTCTCGAGTATTATACCCATTGTATTTATCGGCTTGTTCCCAGTCCCAAGGTATAAAAATATTTCGATAATAATAACAACGAAAGCTTACCATGACTAAACGCCAAACCTATTCCCGCAGAATCCTCAAAAGTACGGCCAAGAAAGTACGAAAGCGCAGCGATCATGTTCGCGGCTATTCAGAAAACTACTCTAGAAGCGCTCGCTGGAAATTAATGACTTACGAGTACTGTAGAGATGAGTGGCAAAGCCCAATGCTCCCATTCAACGTTAAAAGGGTTCATTAAAAAGTAATCGTTACAATGCTGTACGTCTGCGAGTGGCACCACTTGCATCCTTCAGCTGGATCGGACACCGTCACGCCGAGGGTCGCCGGGGAGTAGTGCTCTTCGTTTACTTGTGTTAGAAGTAGGGCAGCATAACCAGTAAAAACATTGAAATTTGTCGTCAAGAGTATATACTAGGTAGCAGTGTCTCCGTGAGCTTCAGTACCAACTAGGTAGTAAGCATATTGTTTTTAAAATGAATTCGGTAGTTACCACACTTCCTCCACACCGAGGTACAACTATTCACATACTGCTGGAATTAATTTTTAAAGACAAAGTACGTCATTTGCAGGAAAAAATGTCAATCTGAGTAATGGATGTGATTAGTTGCAGTCGCAGGCGGCGATGAATATTCATGCTCCGCGGCGGAGCATCGTCAGCCTAGCCATCGCGGTAATCGCTCCGAGGCGAAGCCTCTACGAAGCGACAATGCCTGCCATTTCCCGCCATCCACTACGCACGGTTGTAATCATTTAAGAGTCGATTTCCAAGGACCTTCATTATCTGCTACTAATTATATATGCATGCTCTCATTCACACGGCGTTGTGGGTTTTAAGAGTTATAATTTTTAACTATGATCGTGTTTTATTCGAGTGCATTTGGCCCTAGAGGAATCCTCCGGGCTATGCATTGCTAACGCCTCCTGGATAGCGCATTAAATATTTATGAAGAAACAATGTCAAGTGTCGCCATAAAAGTCATCGCTAATGCAGGGCGATGATCGGGCGGCGGGCGCCGGCGGCGACATTTGGGGAACACATGGGCTCGCGTCACATTCGGCTTGTAAACTAAACCGCTTTCGCTTCCAAAATCTATTATTACAGTTAAAATTAATTACATATTGCCGTGTAGGTGCTCGCGAGCAGCCTGCGGATATGGTGGAATTGAAAACGTCACCTTCATATTTGAACAAACCGCGTACATACAAAGTGGTAATAAACTAACTGCAACTTTTACCTTTAGCAATCTCCCCAGATGAGTCACACGGCTCTGCACATGAACGTAAATTTCCAGTTACGAAATATATCGTTATTGCAAGAATATAAAAGTTTGGTATACCCTCGACGACAACTTAAGAGTACCTACTTATAGGCACAAATCATCTAATTGAAATTGTCACACTATGCAGGGCATGCACAATCGGTTTGGCAGAACTTGTCGTAGAAAGGCTGAAGCTCCAGACATAATCGATGCGACAGCGGAATTTCACCTCATGAATATCGACTTTCTCTTGCAACCGTGGCGGAACATGTCGATTATATCTGGATGATTTGCTTTGCCTTCATTTACCTTCTACGTCGATAATAAGTTTTCCTTGGATTAAAATACATTTTTAATTATACCCTTGTAGGGACTTATTGCGATGTTCAGTAAGGAAATCAGTGCCAAAGTTCAAAGAACTTTTGCAACATATTTATTTCCCAGTTAAATGGTGGTTATTAATCAATTCGACGAGGAGCACACGTCTGCAGCGCTCGTAGATTACACGTTTAGGCTTATATAAAGTGTGAGCATTCGGAAGGCGTTTATTTATAGTTTGGGTACGTGCACCTCGCGAGCGGAGTGTGCGTGTTGCTAGTGGTATTATCAACGGCATCACTCACGGTTCCCACGGGGGCGGGCGGCGGCGGCGGCGGCGGCGGCGGCGGCGGCCCGCGCATCGCAATGAGCAGCCGCGCGCGGGGGCTCCAGAGTTGCCCTTTAGCTACAGTCTTATTGCTACAATATGTATATTGCTACACTTTTTATAAACAAAGACATTTCAAACTTAACACCATCTAAAGATACTAAGTCTATATTGGTCAAATAATAACACTCTCTATTAACGAAGTTAAAAGTCTTGTTATTCCTATTTAGTAATGGTTATCCACCGTAGAATATCAAAATTATACTAATATTTTAATTTAAAGACGAAACGCTACGTTATTTGATTGTTCTGTTGCGTTCATACAAGAAATATTTGGAAGAATTGATAGCGCGAATCTGGAAGCCGTAGAGGCTGCAGGGCGCGGGACGGAGTCTCATTACGCGTGCGGCGCGCGTCCCGCCGCACACACACCCGCCCGGCACACAACACATCGAGCGCTCGCACCTCCCCCACACCTTGCGACTTACGTACTGGGAAAATTAATCCTACGCGTGAGATAAAGATAGCTAAGATTACACTTGACATTCAATTTGTGATAACATTGACACGCGTTGAAAGTCATACATCTCGCCCAAGATAAGTAGGCCGTAATATTTACATGCTAAGCAGGTATAGTACAATCGTTATTATATAATTTCGTAATCTCGTTAACAGTGGTAAGCAATGCATCCAAAAAGCGCAAGTGCTCCTTGTGGCGTAAGTTTTTATTTAAACTATAAAGAGGTCGTTGTGTGCGGAGTGTGCGGAGTGGGCGCGTCGCGGCCGGGAGGAAGCCAGCAATGACCGAGCCACTCGGAGTCGCGACACTCCAGCCTTACATTACATCATTTATTCATTACCAGATGCGAAGGAAATGCTCTCGACAACGGAAACATTATGTTACTGCGACTCAAAGACAATGGAATCTAGTCTGGTCACTTGAGGGCGACGGGACCGAGCCCGTCCCGAGACAATCATAGACGTTATTGGATGTAATTTAATAATAATAAGTAATCGGTGCCTAAACAAATAAAATAAGAAGCACGTGAAACGGTAAAAATATTCTGTTGTACAGCCACCCATAGTGCCATTTCTAGCGGTATTGTATCACATACGAAAATACAGTAACACAGACTTCAGCGTATGGGGTGCGCGCACTGCACAGGCTGCTGCGAGGATACTGTATGAAGCAAATTTCCTGACAAGGAAATTACTCTAAGAATACCAACAGAACAAATCAGTAGTAACAGCAACCGACAGAAACCAAGCTTGTCTTAGTCGAATGATATGTTTTAACCGTAGATAATTCTTATATTGAATTAAAGTTTCGATAACATTTGCTTTTGTGTCTGGTCTGGACCAGTTAAGCGAGCTTTATACTATTCGCAAGATGATACTGCGCAGACCAGTGGGTCTGTGTTGTTTCAGAATTTGTGTTTATTGACGCTGACGGGCAGTTCCTGGATACCTGGATCGTTCACCCATGTAACTTAGAATTGTGTTTTCAATCCTAAATAAAAACCGAACTATTTGAAGAGCCTCGGAAAGGAAATATTACAAACATTTATAATTATGGGTTCTTTAAAAGCTAAACAATATGCAAAAACTATTTTGTTTGCTATGTAATAAACGTGACGTCGGAACTGCTAGCAGCTAGCTGCGTCGCAGGCGCGCACGAGGCGCGACGCGCGATGCCCCAGCGCGAGCACGCGGGAGCGGCTGCCACCACTACACCAGCGCCGGGCGGAATATTCTACGTGTTACCAGATGTTAGGGTTACCAGGTATAAAATAATATCAAAAAAAATAAAAAAATAAAATTCTATTTTATAAATTTACACAATGTATAGTCCAAAAGTGCGTGCCCGTTTCATCACATGTATTATGTTTGTCGGTTGTCTGAGAAGAAGTTCCTGCAATTATTATTATTATTTAACTACACGTGTTCATTGTTCAAAACCCGATATCGAAGTAGGAGGAATAATCCTGCAGTCTTGTAACAGTTCGCCCGACGAGTGCTGCGCCCTCGTGTATTTATAGTGATTGCGCGCGCGGCGCGCGGCCGCGGCACCGCGTTGCAAAACCCACCCGCCGCCACCGACGATGCAAACATGTTCATTATGTGCAATTTCATACTTAACGTTTTTTCTGACTGGGACAATCTTTGCATTAGCCCGGAGTTTGGAAATGTGCCACCTATTAAATAGGACTTCAACATAACCGACGAAACTTGCTTAATGTTCACTTCTTCTTACACCTTCGGGCATATTCAGTGAGTTATGTTTTGTAATGATGGGAAAGTAGCCACCTTTACAGTTTTGATAATTATTTATTGGACTTAATATAATAATTATATATGAATTGTGGACGAACATCGGAACTAGGGGCAGCCAATCTGCTGAGAGCTTATCGCAACCAATAATACGATCGCACCTGCAAGCCCATAATAAACTAGACCCTATTACTGTAGACTACACTTGTTAAGTTATTACATCCAGTCAGCTAAGTTTAAAAGGATTATCTTATCGATTTTAACTTATGTACCGTGTTGTAGATTGTATCTGCACGATACTATGAAGTTTAGTACTTTAATTAAACTAAGTACTCAATTCAATATGAGCAGTGACATAAGGGCGTTACCGGCGAAGGGCGGAAAGGGGCACGGGGCGAGGATAGAGAGTAGAGGGTGTTGCGTGAGCGCGGGCGCTGTGCCGACACAACAGGGAATTCCTCGCGCGATGTAAACACCGCTCCAGGTGGGAAATCGCTAACGTAAGGGGCTCCTTACGGCCGCGCACTCGCCTCGCCTCGCCTCGCCTCGCCGCCAAGCCGCCGGCCGGCTCCCGACTACGTCACTGCACTTTTTGCACTAAGCTTGCTGGCAATAGGTCAAATCAATTGGAGTGCAAATTACGAACACCATTTGGATTATATCTCCGCCGAGGTTTCCTTAGATCAAATGAGTTTATAATTCTAACAGATACACCACATTAAGTGCCGATCTCGCAGTGATGATGATGAATGCTTATGAAATGTGTAGGACAAAGAATGATTCCGATCTATTCCTGTTTCATTATGAACTGCATAAAGTAAACTTACGTGAGTTAGAAACACAAGTAGTATGCTGGGTGGGCTGCGAAAATCTATTTATACTCCACTTAATTGTTGAACTTAAGAGATTTGACCTTTATGTCAATAAGAGCCAATTGTGATCTAAATAATTTTGAATCAATTTTCTTACATCACCAGTTTTAATTAAGGATGATTACTGTTACATGTTTTAATTGTTGTCATTCACAAGTTCAGTGTCTTAAATTAATGAACACAAACAAGGCAGATAGAAGGCATGGTGTTGCAAGTTGTTTTCGAGTGGTTAGACATGCGCAAACCCCTTGAGGCAGTGCATCCGGATCTGTGTGGGAACACATGTGCCAAATCTGGGAATGGGAACAAGGCCACCATTATTCAAAGATGAATGGAGACATTGACCCAAACATAATACAGGTCTGTCATTGCTACGAAATATTAGAGAGATAGTCATTTTCATTTTAGGAATCAGTTTTGTTATTGTATATATCAGAAAGTTAATTGTACACTTACTTCTGTTCTCCTAGTAACCACAGTTACAAGTGTGGATATCCACATCTATATTAAATAAAATTGCAGGGCCTGCCGGGGATTTTAAAATAATGAATTTCTTTTTGTGAAACTGCTTTTTATACAATGCCTTATCATAAATCACCATTTATGAAATATTTCTGTTGTTTTGAATAGACTACAAAATAGGTCAACAAATTTCAATTGAAAATTCAGAAATTGAAATAGATATTTCATTATGATAGCAGGCAGCAGTATTAATATACCCGGACTGAACACTGCTACAGACAGCCAGGTAGCTCAGGAGATTTACTGAAACCTCAATGAGTACTATATATCTATTTGTATTTAAGGATAATCCATGAAATTAATACAAACAAATCCACAATAATTAACAATTGTTTTGTAGACAGTTGATTGTGGTGTTTTCCTGGCCATGACCAACCAGAAAGGCATGCACTGCATTTTGACAGATTGCTTGTGTGTAAAGGCAGATATCATGATGGAAAAGTTCATAGAGAAATATTAGAAATAGGTAATCAGAAAGCAGAAATTGTAACTTATTTTTAGAAATTAAACTTACTAATAATTATAAATTCATTAGGATATACAGGATATTATCCAGTTGAGTAAATCATTTAGACTATTTACTTTAACCTTTATATTGTGATTGATTTGGAAGTAAATTAATATTCGTAAGAGACAAACTATTCTTGTTCACAAATCCATATAATTGAAGCACCTAAGAAGCTTAAACTAACGAGTCTACGACATAAATTAAGTTTCGAATGCAAAGTATGATTGTGATTCCGTAGCGACAGCGGGAAGACTTATTGGATGGGAGCTTACTGGTGAAGGCGGCGAGCTTCCTGGTGGAGCCGAGCCGCTTCATGGGCGTGCGCGGCTCCAGGTCGCGCTCGTCCAGC
>DWIE01000136.1:0-21404 GCA_018248235.1 Choaspes benjaminii
CTAACGTAGCACCGCATTTGTGTTATAGATGTCATAGGCTGAAATAGCTCCTTAGCAGTAGGTAGACTGCAAGCCCGTGTGCTAGTATATTACATTAAAAAAAACCTGCCAGATGATTTGTCTCGAAAGAATATCACAAACGGCTATGTATATAGCCCCAAATATAAACTACACCATTTGATTGGATATCCGCCATGAAAAAATCTTAAAAATAAAAAAAATAAGGATAAAATATATATCGGCATAGTCATCAACAGTATTTGTGAGAGATATATAGGTATATTATATAAATAAGTGCAACATATTATTTCAGTGAGTACCTGTGTAGTCACAGGTATATATTTATATTTTATTACATAGGTAATGTTTCGAATTTTGGTGCGCTTGTTGAAGTTTAACAACGTCGCTGGCGCGGACTCGATAAGGAAATGTTCGACAGTATGTGGCAACTGACCAAAAATGTATTATAAGTATACTATCTTTCGGCTTAGCACAACCCAAGAGTATTGGAGAATAAACATGAAATCTTAGTTGATAAAGAAAATAAAGATCTATATGATATCTATATAATACATGCGACAAATATAGTAATGACTATTTGGCTTAACGTATTTTTCTCGTTAAGCGTTTTATCGTAATGGAGAAATATATCAAGACCATATAAGATATAGTTAAAATATATGTACTTTATCGTTTATTTCTATTGAAAATTAATCCACTATCATTTACCCTGTAACCGCTTATTATGAGTGTCACTTTTTTTAATATTGTAAACTGGAGTAGCAAACGGACATGCCGTGCATGTGATGCTAAGTGACCACTGCAGCCGTAACCGGCTCTAAATAGACCCATCGTTCTATTCAAGTATGTCGCTACTCTTGAGAACTGAGCTGGTCACCTCATATATCCAGTGCGTGCTGTTATCACAGTAAGAAAAGTATATTATCAAAGCTCATTGTTAAAATTTATAATATTCTATTGCTACTAGATAAAATAAATTTACAATTAATTCGGGGTCCATGTTAGTCTTGCTAACGCTTATTAATAAATAATTGTTACATACTGTATAAAGTTTAATTTTGCTCTGATGTACTAAGAGTTTCTGTAAAAAACTTGTGGGTCTAAAATGAAATTTTAATATTAAAGGTTTTTACTGGGCAAGGGCATTATTCACTATGGCATAACACATTCCACGCTGCCGTCGACAGTCCCTCAAAACTTTAAAACGATTTAGTTGGGAAATGAAAAAAGACACGGCGCGTGGCATTAATAATAATAATAATGGATAGTTATATATAATATATAACAATAAAATTTGTTAATAAGTTGAAATACGTATATTTCAACTTAGGTTATCTACGTGTTATAACGTCACTTACGTGGTTTGACATAGTGAAAAACCCCTAGGTGCTTTTGTGGCTTGCATTCAAATTTCCTGTATAATAACTCACTGGCTGACACATTACCATTCAGTGTGTAATGCGGGTTTTGTTCACTATTCAGTCGTAGCTAATGAATGAATGAAACGAATGAAACGTAGAATGATATTTTATGACTAGTCACCAAGTAGCACTGTTTCAATCCCATACAAATTGTACCTCACGTTGAAGAAGGTGAAGAAAACTCGCACAAACCACAGAGTAAACTTATGTTTTACATACTTCGGACAAAAAGTACGTATAGACCGCTAAATCAAATATTATACAGTATTGAGTAAAACATGTATTTCCATAGACTATACTTGTATATAAGGTGTTTTAAAATAAGTCATCATTTCTGTAACACCATGAGGTGTTAGCTTTTTGTTAGGCAATTTGTAAATATTTTATATAGCTTCTATATTTTCTCAAATAGGTAGTAGAGAATCCAAAGAAGTGGTACAAATGTGGAAACAATAATCGTGATTTCGATTGATAAAAGTGAGTTTGTTAACCAACTAGCGAATGAAATTAAGAGATGTTAGATTACTTTTTATGATTCGAAAATATAAATACTATAAAAATCCGATCTAGTAAGAGAGATGATGAAATGGGCTCGAGTAATTGAGATTTTAGGTATTTTCAAATACCATAAATTTTCGTTAGCAAGTAAGTCGTCTAGGTGCAACCTACATTGTTTTATAACGTACATAAACGAGTAATATTGGTGCACCGATTTCTTTTTATAGCAAACAACACGAACAAAGCATGTTTTGTGTGTTATGATTTTTTGATAAAAATCACTATAATTTACTACTATAATTTTCATTAAAAACAAATCTATATTCATATCGTCAAGAACTCTCTTCTAAGTTCTAATGAATCTTACTCAATAATCTGCCGTTGTTTAGGTTTTGCCTATATACAACATAAATATTATAGTTTTTCTATTCTATATTTAATTTATATCTTTAACTGACCTGGCAATAGCGCAATTATAAATGTTATTTATGTGTTGGTTTGTGTGGGCCTCACTGTATTGACTTGACTGTTATATATAGATAAATAAATAAAATAATTGAAAAGACGTTATGAACAAATTGATTTAGTTCTGCATGTTTATTAGTGTAAATTTATTGGTATAAGAAAGTGTTAAGCGAACGTCACATAGCAATTATTTACTAAATACATATATATATATAACATATATGTATACATACAATAAATCGAGCTATGTATAATATAGATATGTTTATATAATTCTTTATCCTGCTGCTTTATAGGATAAAATTCCATTTTTGCAGTTTAACTCTTTCCTTCTAACGCAGCAACAGTACATATGTGCAAAGTGGGATGTTTCTTCTCTACACGATCGCGACAACGTTAACTACATATTGTATGGGGTCGAAACAGCGTTGGCCCAGTGGTCGCTACTGTAGCTGCCAAACTAGAGGTCATGGATTGAATTCCCGTAACGGGCAGTGCTACTAAGTTATTTCTAACAGAAAATATATCAGTGGTCCGGAGTTTAGAAATGTGAATGATAATTGTCAATAGTTTACCATCCCATACAGATTATAGTTAACGTTATTGTGGTCGAATAATAAAGAAAATTAATACTTTACAAATTAAGTATGACAAATGATTTTTTTTAAATAATTACTATTGTTTTGGAATATTTGTTAGTTATAGAAATATATATAAAAGAGATCTTGTTATATTACTGGTATGTCTGAGTCCGAAAGTGATAAAATAACTGGTCTGTCTTGTATACACCTGATTGTTTTTTCGAAATGATATCTATGTAGCAGCTTTAATGTTTAGCATAAGGAACATAAATTATTTTAATATAATTATTTGTTGTAAATGTAAAAGATATAATACATGAAGTATTCATTGTGTTTTATTCATTCGAAACTCAACACTCAATCTATTACAAACACATTTTGTTTTTTCTATTATTTTTAATTTTTAATCATGAAGTTATAATTACAAATCATAATTATAGACATCTCGCAATCCTACCGTATCTCTGCGATACCATTACACACAATCAACCATTCTAACCACAGTATGTAGCCTTATCTATTAAAACCATTAAGAACTCAATAACACTGCTTTAATACAATAATAACTAATATACTTTTTTCAAGTACTGAAATAATATTATTTAAAATTTGATAATTTAATCGTACTACAATCATACGATACCTTATAAGGAAAACACAAAGTCTGGATATAATGAGATTTGAGTTTTCCATTAAATAAAAAATAAACTAAATGAGATGATCAACAAAAATACAATTACTCTATCGCGCTTTGTACTTCCATACAATGTACTTCTAATCAGTAAATTGTTTGATAAATTTGGTATTTATAGTGGAAATGTAGTCGCAAATTCACAAAGAGGATAAGAGCTATCGCGACATGCGGGACCATTTACATCTTAAATATAATTAAAATTAAATCACATTCAGTAGTACACATTAAACCTTAATTTCCACGCTCATTTAAATTTAAACTATTATAAATGTACTTAATTATTAAAAGGCTTTTACGCCCTAAAACCTCCAATATAGTGTCAAACAACATATTACTTTCTGTAGGCGAGTAAATAAAACACTGGCGTTATCACAATAATAAACAAAAACATAACTTATCCGTTATATAATAATAGCCATCTATTTATTCTTTAGACTATAATCTTTATAAAATCACTATCGGCCGAGAATGAAAAGTATAGAATTTAGGCTGCTTTCTAAATTACGCATACTTTTAGATTGATAGGTACATCACATACATTATCATATACACTAGGACAATATTAAAAATTTTCATAATAACAAAAATTTGTGGGAAGAAAACATCATATCATAAGTAACGTAAATGTGTACAAATCATGGGCGCCACTTGGAAATAACGAATGTATTATCGGTATTGTCAAATTTAATTTGGCCAGTACGTAGCGTTCAGACAGATTGTTGCAGACAACGTGTTACGATTCCCGATTTTGTTACTACATTTACTCCAATTCGATAATGTCGTCGAAATCGTCCAGATTGAAGTCCTTCAGGGTCATAACTGGATCTGAAATGTTACAAAAGTTACTTAGGCAATACACTTAAATCTGTATGTATCTGTAACTATGATGCTGTAGCTCAAAAATATAATCATTAAAAAAAAACGCTGAATTTGAGATTTGTTAGACCAATTTGGTTATATTTTTTTAAATAATTTAATAAATGAAGAGACAAATTTAATTTAATAAATAAGTAGACATTTTGAGTAATTAGCACGAGAAACAAAAAGGGGCCGTGCTGTGCCGGGGCACACGGCCTTGCCTTAACGTGAAACGTCTATTTCACCGAGTCGCTTTTAGTATTAAAGATTGAAATTAAAACAAGATTGACTTTTTCTAAATATTTTTATACAACATTAACACTGGAAAGGAAGTAGACATACATATTATAACTTATTTAGATTAATATTCGACAATTATTTTATGCAATATTTATCAGATACAGAAGCGGTAGAGGTGCTCGTGGAGTCGGCGTTAACTAAGAGTGTCTTAGCAGCTTTGACACGCTCCCGAAACAGCCTCGCTCGTTCGCCGCCGAATTTTGGGGTACCTGTGCGTAACCCATAACCCACTCTTTCTGACGATAGCCATGATTTATATTCCTTACAGAATCTTGGATCTTGAATCCGACATATTGATTTTGTATTTATTTAATATTTATGCACACACCGAACTTATGATTATAAATAAATAAAAAATACAAATACTTGAGGGTACAACGGTACATAATTTTTCCTTTAAGGAATTTCTACCAACAGACCCGATTTTATATATCTTTTATATTACATTGTTCGAGTTGGAACAGATCGATAGGTCTGTGTTGATTCGGTTGCGGTTGTCATGGGCTGCAGTAGTCGTTTAACATCACATGGACTACATGCCCGTTTGCTACTCTAGTTTTCATTAAAAAAAAAAATTGTCTTATTATTTAACTATACATTTTGATAAACTTCGTGGCGCAGACAGTGATCAGCCTGTTAGCGAAACCTGAAATCTCGCGTTTGATTCCCACTGCGAGACTAAATTCTAATTTGTTTCATGTTTAGCAAACCTTACAGGTGTTAGTAGAACTTTCATGTGCGACTGGGCTCGGCCCTAGTATATTTTTAATATATTGTGCAAATGAAGAAGGGGATTTACATGTAATGTTTTGTGTTTAGTGACTATTAACTCACTTTTAACGCCGTCCTTTTTCTTCTGTGAACCAGCCTCGGGCCAGGGCGATGGCCGCTTCTTGGTTACGATTTTAATTGAACCACCAGAGGTTTTCGTAGTGGGCAGCGAAATTTTGCTAGTCGTTGTTGTCATTGAAGTGTTGGACAACTTTTGGCATCCATATGTATTGGGGTTTTTCATACTGATGACTTGATTCGAGTTTACTGAATGCATTTTTTGTTTAGGATATAATATCGGTACTTTTTTGGAAGGCTCCGTAGTTTTACTTCGAGAGTATATAACGGAATATGTATTTGATATTGGCATATTTGACGTCTGCGTCTTCCTCCCTTCAGTAGAGAAGGCTTTAAAAGTTCCAGCCTTGGTTCTTGGGAGTTGACATGTATCCGACTTACTAGATTTCGTTTGTTCCGGGTTAGACTGCGTTTTCACTTTGGTCACATCATATTCATCTGCTTGTATTTGAACCACATCTTTGAGTATTGAAAGAGGATCATCGATTGATTTCTGTTTTTTATTTTGAGGAGCTGTATTATTAATAGCGGGTGGCTCGTGTATTTTTTTATCAATATTTTTGTAAGGAATAAGCTTCGGGAGTTTCTCTTGTGATACATTAACGAAGGATTCAATTTTTTTAGCCGTCTGTACATTTTTCATGTTTGGTTTATCTACTTTATTTAACACTTCTAATGTACCGGTTTTGGTGATTAGCACTATATCACCAGGCTTGCAAACCCTTTTGGCATTTTGGGAGGTAGGGATGGCACTCGCACTGCTTACTGGTTCAGGCGGATAGAGCCCTGCACTCGTGTTTGAATCATTAGCGACATTATGTGGATACACAATCCCTCGTGGAGTTATCGTGATACACTTGAGTTGGTTACTGGAAGAATGTGATACAGCGGGGCTAACGTCAGCCGCTTTTAGTTGATTATTATCAAATGAAGCATTAGTGTTCAGCATAGGTTTCACGAGCGGTGCCTGTGAATTAGTAGGCATGCTAGTGATTACCTCGATCGGGGCTTCGGGTTCGATTGCAAGTTGCAATGAGGGCAAACGCCCCGGGAGTTTCTCTGTTAAATCTTCATCATCGCTATCTAAACAAATAGTGTCGTTCGATTCCGATAGCTGCTGAGTCGCCTGAGAATTGCTGACGAATGGTACTATATTTCCAAAATTAGAAGACGCATTCGAAGGTGCCGATAGAATTTTGCCGCCTGATATAATTATCGTTGGCATGATTCGAGTTGGTAGTACAGAGGCGGCATCTATTGTTTTTATCTTAGGAAGAAATATAGACGGTGGGTCAAGGTTCGTTGTGGATGTCACACTGTTTATTGCGAATTTCTGCGAATTCCGCCTTTGATAAGATGTCGCACTCGATGTCGATGGTTGATTGTTACATTCAAAAACATCATCATCATCATCTGGTAAAATCGATTCTTCAACCACTTCCGGTTTCCTTTGATCTAGGCTGTATTGTGATCCCATGAACATGCCAACTGGTACCACGTTTGGCGTCGAGGACTGTGGCGACGGCGCATGTTTCGGTACGGATTGTTTTGTCAAGCGCTTATTTTTTGTAAGAATAATAGTAGCTGCAGTTGAGTTTATTACTTCGTTAGAAGCATTATTCTGTTTATTCACTTCTGATACTGCTGGTACTTCATTCACCTTGTCATTAATGGTCTGACCAAATGGTCTACTAGTTGTTTTGTTAGCGCTTTTTGCGAGATTATCTTGTTTCATATTTGTAGCCAACTTGTCGTTGAGCAGTGGAAAATTAACTGCTTTGTTTACAGCGCACAATGTCTTGCTTTTCATTTTCCCTTTACTCTTACTGTTTTGTAGCTTTTTGAGTATTTGTACACCTAAAACCTTCATAGCAATATCATACAAGGCACCACTTGTTAACTCTTTACCAGTTTCAATTTCTGACAAAGCTTTCTGCGTGCTGTACTGTGCAGCGAGCGTGGCTGCATCTTCGTCCAACATGGGATTCCCATTGAGGTAGGTATGCGCTACTATTCTAATAAAATTCTCGTTTGTCAAGAGCGACGGATGCAGTGGAATCAATTCCTCTTTATCTGCATTTCCATTAGAGGTCATCTCCACTTTTGAGGTCTTACCATCGGTTCTACGGGAACTCTTCGTTGGCTTTGCAGTTGGAGCTGAGTCTACGGAAGCGCTGGGTTGTTTGGGCTGAATCGTAACATCGTCGTCGTCACTCAACACTATGCTGCTGGTATCTGTACATGGCGCAGGCTCTTTACTTGGAGTAACATTCTCTGTATTATTATCACATCTGATTATCTTCTTATGTTTCCTTGTAGTTGTCGTATTATGTCTGTCATAATCAGCCTGGCTGGTCTTCTCATCTTTCTTCCGATTGTCACCTTCACGCGAAATCGATTTATTTTCCGCATTTTTCTTAGCGCTATCAGGTAAATTTGCGCTCTTATTCGAAACACGCGAGTCTTTTTCATGGCCGAGATCATCCGCAACCCATTCATCATCGTCATCATCTAATGTGACGATATCGTCATCGCTAACGGAGACCAAATGTTTTTCTGCTGCCAAAGCCGCTTTCCTTTTTGTTCTTGTTTCAATTTTTGATTTAGGATCTTCTGATGTCTTATTTTGGGATTGTTCTACTTGTTTCTCTTTTGAAGATTCTATCACATCCTCAAGTGTTATTGGTTCAATATCCACTGTGTTGCTGCTATCTTCTATGACAGTTAAATCGGAATCAGAGGATTGAATTTTGCGTGGCTTCCCTTTCTGTGTTATAACTTCCTTAACAACAGTGTCATTGGCTACATCAGATAAAGCTGCTTGATCACTCAGTATGGAGTCTTCTGAATATGAATTATTTTTGCGTAAACTTTCTCTCTTATTTGCTGATCTTCCCCTCCTAGCTGTTTCGGTGCGAGGGGCAGTCAACCGCCGGTTCACTGACAGTTTTACAGGTGCTTTTCTAATTGGAATAACCAGAGATGGCTCGCTGTGATCGTCAAATAGCGCGGTATCTGTCTCTGTCTCCGACTCTTGCTTCATTTTTTCTTGTTTGGGAGTGTTGTCAATCTCGACACCGACATCAGTGGTAAGTGGCGCGGCACCAACATCTGTGGGAACTGGAATAGAATTCGCGACCTCCTCCTGTAATAACACATTAGCAATGCTGACCGTAAGTTCGTCGCAACCCAACAAGTTCGTGCTACGGCCATCAGCGACTATTTTGCGAACATTGGCTACGAGCTGAGAGATCTCTTGGGTTGATTTTGTTGCGTGAAAGTTGTGTTTTATCAATATTTGCATGATCTTTTTTACTTTGGCTTCTTCCTTCTCTGCATCTAATTCATTGTTTTTTTTCTGCGACTGAGCTTCGTCAGGAACAGAATCTGATGAGCCCTTTTTTTTCTTCTTTCCTTTACATTGTACGGGAGCATTGGGTGACTGTTCGTCCGTTTCTGATTTTACTTCTGCCGATCCCGACGGCAGGACTGCACTGTCTAAAGTATTTCCAAATATTTGGTGACTAACACCTTGATTTTCCATTTCGGTGGTGGCGTGCTCCTGCTGGAACTGCATCCAGGCGGCGGCGCGCTCGTGCTCGGGCAGGTGCTGCTCGCGCGAGCCGCGCAGCAGCGAGTCGTGCTCGCGCACGGCGTGCAGGCGCGCGCGCGCCGCCACGCGCAACAGCGCCACGTCGGCCACGCCCGCCGCCAGCCCCGCCTCCACCGACGCGCCCTCCTCGTCGTACCTGTACAATTCGGTGAGCTCTGCCATGTTGTAGTGCCGGTCGATTTGCTGTTCGTCGACAACGCGACACGCGACCGCTTGTTTTGTCACCGAACGCTCGTAAATCTTCTGTTCCATTGTACCCATAGCAACAAGCCGGTATATATAGCAGTCCTTCTTCTGCCCGAAGCGGTAGACGCGGAAGATGCTCTGGATGTCGTGGGCCGGGTTCCAGGACGTGTCGAGGATGATGACGCGGTTCGCCGCCGTCATGTTCAGCCCGAGCGAGCCCGCGCGCGTCGAGATTAGGAACAATCTGAAGTTAACACAGGAAAAATTACCGACTGCATTCTGCAAGGGTGCCTGATTATTTTGTTGATTGAAGTTTTCCGCTGATATCGGTATCTGGCGATCACTTGTGATGGAACTGAGGCGAAAAACAATGATAATTAAATCAGTTTTATATCCAAAAAAATATGGAAGCGAATTTTTTTATATATCCCTGTGTACATACATTCATATATGTACATCATTCTGTGTATCTAAGACTGTAGAGCGATTCTAAATACAATAAAAAACATTAATTTTATGGAACAAAATATTATTACTAAGTTTTAGTGTAACTTTAATAAAGTAAATAATTTCAAACTTCCATGTTACTATCAAAAAAAAGGTTTTATTTTGGAAAGATAAGTTCTGCTGGCCCTACCGGCCTTTACAGCCAAGTCATGTTGTCAAACGCAAGACTACAACCCACTTAGTCTTAACGTTCTTCTCGGCGTTGAACTCGCGGCACCACTTCTGCCGCACCTCGGCCGGCACGGAGCCGTCCAGCCGGTAGTACTCCTGCCCCAGGCTCCACTGGTTGATGCGCTTCAGGAAGTACTCCAACGCGTCCATCGTGTATAGAGATGTGGAGAATATTAGGCTGTATGAAAAACATTCTAGTTATTACATGCCACGACGGCTCTACATTAATTTATTGATATTGCATATTGAAATTAATGTTCATCACAGTAATGCTATTTGCACAAATTCTTTTCTTAATTCAATTAAAGGGCCATTTAGCAAGTAAACATTTTCTGTGACGACGAACTACAACATTTCATTTGTAATAACAACAGTATACAGTATAGCGTGGCATCCTAAGGGAACAAGATAAGTAGTGTTACTTCCTATACCTATTATATATACGCATACGCGTCAAGCACTAATTCTTGTCAGTTGTTATGATTGTCTTTAATTCGACAGTAAGCCACTAAACTATGACAGCAAACATTCTACGTATTGCAGAACTCTTATGTTCAACTGGATCGGTACCATTGTCATACCTATATGTGCCGTGATACAGTAGTGTTCACATGCTTGTGTTTCAGTGTAAGGGTGTGATAGCATATGTAGAACACGGAGCGTTCGATCGATATCCTCAGGAGTAACACAAGATCTGTAATTACAGATGTAATGGACTGCAGTAGATGCCTACCACCAGGTGGGCTGCAAGTACATGTGCTACTTCACCATAACATAAAATAATAACTCACATTTTGTCCCCCAGCGCTATACACTCATCTATCAGCTGGAAGACCACCATGAACTTGTTGGAGCTCTCGAGCGAGTCGAGCATGCCACCGCCCTCCAGGTACTGTAGCCACCACACCTCCATCTGGGTCGGCTTCACGTCTTCCGACGCAGCCAGGTCAGCCAGCGCGAGGTCGTCCTCCATCTTCTCCACTGAACATAACAGTAACAAATGTCATGGCATGACCTCACTGCCTCCGCCGGCGGAGACGGCAACCCTTGTTTCACACTACCTGCAGGCGGTGTCTCCACCCAAAAAATCTCCACCCAAATATCCCTACCATCTTGGCGCACCTCTAATACGAGGTCTGAACCTCTCAGAGCAGTGCCCTTAGTCTATGGCTTGCTTTCATACATTCTCGCATACATAAAAAAATTACTTCAATTGTCCAATACTGAGGGTATTGGTTTGGCTAAGCACTTGGCTCGTCCGAAAAATATTGGTGCCACTCCAAAGGCCAACAGCACTGATTAGTAAAAAACGTTACTCTAACTTAAATTAGAAACTTGTAACCAATATTTAAATAAAACAAGACAGTCATATTAAGCTAAGGATTAACTACGAATTAATGCGTATTACCTACAGTACAGTAAAAGCAATGAAAGTTACGGCTTACAAGCCAAGAAGGTGTGTTATTTTAACGGTGGTAGGATCTATCCTGGTTGGCCCGGGTAAGTTTGTACTTACCGTGTCCACCACACCAGTTTCTCCTGAGAAATAGCTCTTATGAGTTGTATTTCAGCTTGAAGGGTATGGTAGCAATGCAATTGTGACGGACTTCGAACAGAACAATGAATTTGTTTTGAGTCAGTTACGGTTGTCATGGGCTGCAGTAGTCACTTAACATCACCTGCAGTTCACCTGAACTGCATGCTCGTTTGCTACTCAAATTAACATTTTTTTTAAATGAGATACTGTATCTTACCTTTAATTTTGTTGCGTTCATCGTGCACCTTCATAAGGAAGTTGTGTAACACCTGCGGGTGGGTCCAGATCTTCTGCAGCACGTGGAAGTCCTTGAGCACGCTCTGTTTCTGCTGTTGCTGCATGGCGTACGTCATTATGTAGTGCTTGTAGAGGTCCCACTGGCATTTGGTAGGCGGTATGAATACTGTATACTCGTGTTTCTTCGGCAAGTAAGGGTATAAGACCGAGGCCTCTTGTCGTTGCAGACAGCCTTCTAGCACCTTGTGGAGGATGTGCGTGCGAGCCTTCATCAGCTTGATGTCCTCTTCCTGAGAGTCTCTATGCTGGCCGTTCATTATGGGGTTTTCGAATCTATTTGAATATTCCGAGTATGTCCCTAGGAGGCTCGGCTTGACGAAGTTCACCATGCAGTAGTACTCTCTCAGGTTGTTCTGCATTGGGGTGCCCGTTAGTATTATCCTGCGCCGAGTGACCACTCTATTCATGGACACCGCCAGCACCGACGAGTCGTTCTTCAACAAGTGCCCTTCATCACATATTATGACATCCGGCCCGGGGTCTAATAAAGCTGTTCGGATTTTTTTCACGATTGTCGGTCTCACGTCATCTAGGTCGGAGTCCAATGTAGTCAAACTCCGGAACAGCTCGTAGCCAATGATAAAGATCCCGCCACCTTTATACCAGTCCTCTAATTGGTACGCTCGCTCATAGGTTTTTTTCAGTTTTGATAGCTCAAAAACCTGTTAAACATACATAGAGCAATTCAGGCCGTGAATGCAAAAGTTGCGTACGTACAAAAAATGTTTAACAACTGAAGGTTTTGATATTATAAACCAAATTTCTAAAATAATATATTACTCAACTAAAAATGATCCTGTGAGAAATAGGCCCATGATAAATTTTTGTACTATAACTTCTGAGTTACTCCATTTTTGCGTCGTCATTAATAACCATACCATACGATAAAAATAAAAATAAAAAAATCATGTAGCTTTCAGGGAATTTGTAGCATTGTCACATATAGTTCTGCCGTAGAAACAGCAAACTTAACCGTACTTCAATTTTTGGGTCACGTTATGAACTATGAATGGATGGATACGTTTATTCGATGCTGAAGCAGGAAGTTACTTTCGAATTATTTGGGGCACACTATTATATTATGAAACATAAAAATAAAATAAGTCGCAATATCTCCCTAAAACTATAGACACAATTGTTTAAGACACCCTAAAGAATAGAGAATACAACTTAAGTTTTGTGTTTTTGAACTTTATCACAAGGAAAAAAATTACCTGGAGTTTCTTTCTCAGTTTGATTGGCTTGAAAAAAAAATAGATTGGGTTCATTTCTTTGATGTTATTTGACTCATAAAAAATTATATGAACAATGTTAGTATTTAAATAAAAATAAACAAAGTATTTCAACTTGATCCTCAAGAGTGGCAGTGCATCTGTGACCGATTCTACCTCAACAATGTATGGGTTGCAATAGCCATAAACATACCATAACACGTAATAACACATCTTTATCAATTAAATAAATTATTTTCTATATACATTTTTATCATACAAAATAATATTTAACTGAAGCACGTGAGAGCGTCCATTCGAACGTAAAAGTGCGTGTATGTCTACGTGACACTTCATGTGTGTACGTTCTCATACACGCAACTCAAATCTTGAACTGCACTTTTGAAAGGAGCTTACCTTTAACTTATTAGTGACGGGTCCGATCCACTTGTGTATCTCGTCTACCCAGTTGAGCACCGTCGATAGAGGGCAGCACACGAGCACGCGGCGAATTCCCACTCGAGGATGGGTCAATACAGTATGCAGCAATGCGAGCACCTGCAGCGTCTTGCCGAGCCCCATGCAGTGCGCGAGGATGCAGCCGCCGCCCGCGTGCCCCGCCTCCACCATCGAGAGGCTCTCGAAGCATGCGTCCCACATGAACTTCACGCCTTCGTACTGTACGCACAGAGTTACAATACATTTTCACATATTAGAAGTTGCGACTGGGTCGGTATCACCGCTACACTTATTTGTGCCGTGAAACAGTAGTTCACATTACTAGTTACTAGTAGGTATAAAGGTGCGATAGCCAGCATATGCAAATCATGAGTTTGACCTATGTCCTCTAGAGTAGCATATACGATTGTCATGGGCTGTACTAGCCACTTACCAGTAAGTGGACTACAAGCACATGTGCTACTTCATAACATAACAAAAATTCATAACATATAACAATAAATCGCGAATCATTATTGGCAATAAAATGTTTATAAATGTTCATACCTGATGTGCCTTCATGACTTTCGTAAAGAAAGGGTGCACTGTAACCATCGGACGCATTGCTTCAAAATCATATTCGAGGCACACCTCATCATTTATGACTAGAACATTCACTCCCTCCTCACAACCCAGCAGCTCTCTCAGTCTTGTTTGCGATGTATTCAGTCTTCGTTTCCTCTCAAACTCCTCCATATTCGCCACTACTGTAGTGCGGGCCAGTAATTTCTTATCAATCACTTTTCTGATATTCTTCCTTCCATTGCCATAGGTAGTGTGTTTTCTACCAGTATATGTCGAATCTACTTCTCCAAATAACTCCTTCTTTAAAACACTCATTTGCTTTTGACGCTCTAAAAACTTCTTGGAATTGCGGCGGCAACGCTTACCCCTGAGGCGGGACTCAGATCGATCGACACGCCTTTCGATAAACTCGCTCACTAACTTTGCCCGCTTTGCATCGTCAATGCTTGGATTCCCTTGCTTCTTTTCCATTCTCTTAAGTAACTTTTCTTTCGTGTTGACCCATTGCTTTTCCTCCTCGGACGACGAGTCCTCCTCCGCTTTGACGCGATCGAGGATAGCTTGGTGTTTTAATGCATTTTTATTTTTGGTACTAAATTTTTTAGAAGTATCTTTGAGGTCTACATTAACGTCGTTTAGTGTAACTGGCGCGTGCAGCAGTGAGAGCTCCTTATTCATCATCTTATCTGCCGTAAGCATCATGGAATTTATTTCCTTAACATCAGCTTTATATTTTGATGACTTTGGTCCAGGTTTATACTTTCTCTTAATCGAAGATCCATCATTTTCAGCATATTTTGGACTAGTATTTGTTTTATAATCAGATTCTTCAGTTTTAATTTTTTTATTAACTCCTTTATTATTAGTTTTCTCTGGATCACTGTCATTATCATCCATCAATAAATTTTTAGCCATTGCATTTTCAGGATCTTGTCGCGAAACTGGTGGTGAGATTTCGTCATCTATATTAGCTCCTTCATCTTCGGACGGCGTAAGTTCGGCGTAATGGTCGTCGTTAGAGGGACTATCTGAATGTGATTCATCATCCCTCCCATTTGATTTTAATTCACCACCAAGTAAACCTTTATCTTTAGTTCGGCCGCGACCTTTACTTTCTCTTGGTTGATTCAATAGATTACGATGCAATGACTGTAAGTTAGTCAATCTTTCAATATCAGTATCGTCCTTGCTCTTATCAGCCATGCCTTGGTATGTAAAATATGTTTCAACAAATGACTTAGGCAATTTTTCTAACTTTATACATGTGTGTTCATAAAGTTTTGAGTCATTATTGTCTATAGGGTAACATTTCCAACCATGACGTTCTACATATGCAATGTGTGGTTTACAATCTGGATTCTTATTTTTGTTACCCTCACTATTATCTTCAGTTTGTATATATTCCATATTCTCATACATTACAGGTAATGATGGCTCACATTCCAAAAGTTCGACAGGTGCTTCAGGATTAATTACAGGTGAACATAAATTATCCTTTTCTTTAACATCTAGTGTATCGTTTTTTCTATTACTGCGCTTAGGTATTTTAGCAGCCTTTTTATCATTTTTAACCTTATCCTCATCTTCAATGCCTGCTTTATCATCTAACGGTGCACTTTCATTTATTTGTTCAGTTGAATCTACATCATTACACTGAATTTGGTCATCCATCTCTTTATTAAATTTTAACCTTGTTTTATTATCAATTTTATTTTTAGCAATATCCCTCTGTCTTCTTATAGATAGAGGATTTTCTAATTCAGAATCTGAAGAGTCATTATTTTTTTCTTCTTGTCTTATTCTTTCCTGCATTTTTTTCGTCAGCACAGCAACTTCAGTTTCAGTTGCACTTTTGTGTTTATTTGTCACGTCTTTACTTTTCTTATCCTGTCGTTTACTTTTTGGTCGCACTTTCCTTTTTTTCTTGCTTACATTTTTTTGTGGGGTGTGGTCATCTGAACTACTTTCCATAAGTCGGTCTTTTACCAATTCTATACTATGCGGGACTAACAGGCTCATGCTCGTATCATTATCATCATCATCATCATCTATATCTGGTTCATAATCCATGTGAATTCCTAATGACGTTTGACTAAATACTTCATATTTAGTAGGCATTCCTGTGATTGCAGCATGTAATATTTTATTTGATGCTACAAAAGCTTCAAATGCATCTTCATCATATGAATTACTTCTAGACAGTGGAATATTATATTCTACTTCTCTTTCCACTTTGGTTATTAATGACGTGAAAGTCGCATCTTCATTGATTTCTCGTGGTTCAGTTTTTATTATTGCGGAAGCCATATCCTCCGTTTCCTCAAACGGCTCTAATTTTATCTGCAATTCTGCAGAATCTTCTCTAGAATCAATTGGAAATTGTACATTTTCTGTAAGTGAATCTAAATCTTTTGATAATTTATCATCCCTTAGCATATTACATGATTTTAATTCTTGCATCTGAACCATGGAAACCCAATTAAAGTTTTCTATTTGGGTATCTTCTTGAGTGTTTTCTTCATAATCAGGTGCATCAACATCCTCATTTGAAAAGTCCGAGGTTTCGTATTCACGGCATTGTGAGGTATGTTGTATGTTTAAAAATACATCATCTGATACTGAATTCACAGATTGTATATTTAGTAACATTGTTAGGTCTGGTTCATTAATGTTTATTTTTGGGAAATTATTATCATATAATTCAGCACTTTTATTAAGTTGATTTCTGTGTACACTATCCCTCACTATTTCAAATGCGATACACTTTAATGTTTTAGGTTTTACATATAAAGTATTCTTATTAATATCTAATCCATTTGTAATTGGTGAATAAAACTCATTTTTTTGTATTGCTGTTACGCAAAAAGATAACAAGGTTTTAGGGTTGGTGTATGATTGGTTCCTTGGATTTAATTGACTTCTAAACTCATTCATTGTTACAAGGTTTTGAAGAGTATAAACAGTTTCAGTTGGTATGTTCATTTTATGTAAAGAGTAACATGGACTAGGGCCATTAATAAATTTATTTATCATTCTCTGACAAAGTGTATTCAAAGAGAAAGGATTTTGAATTATGTTTTGTTCACTTGAATAATTATCAGAAGAATCTGAATTACTTTCATATGTTTTTAACATTGCACTAGATATAACTTGAAAACACAATCTAAATAATGTTTCTGGTTGGTGAATTTGTTCCAACTGCGTAGAGTGGTTAGTTTTATAATTGTCAACATTCATAGGATTTCCAATTTTAAAACTTTTAACCACTGCCATAGTACAGATTGTAAGTAATGATTGTGGTTGCATGATGGGTTTTAGCAAGTCAGCATTATTTACTGCAATATTGTTACCAGATTCAATTTCTGTTTGTTGATTTGCAGGAAATAGCATTATCCTTTCTGTGGGTTCAGATTTTGTAGACATTTCAGGCTTATCAATAAAATAATAACATAGAGCTTCTTTCTTAACTTCTAGGTGCTGTAATCTTATAAACGGGCCACAAAGAGAAAGTGCTTGCTGGCGCTTATAGTAAATGTCAAAAAAATTCTTTACCATCTCTATAGTAACATAAGTATCAGGAGGTTTTTTATTTCGGCTGTCCTGGGCTAAAAAAGACTGCGTTGGTTTAACTTTCTTCACCATCACAGAATCATTGAGCCAAACAGTGTTCTGCCCTTTGATCTTCAGTTTTTCTTCATTTTTTGTCTCATCAGATGATTTCTTGGCAATTTTAATTGAAAGTTCTTTATTAAGGAACACTGTCTTAGGATTAAATTTAGGTGTCTCAGTTTTTTTTAGCTGAATTGGAACAGGATCTTCCACAATTTCACAGTCACTGTCACTATTACTTGCTTGTGGTTTGGGTTTAATACATTTTGGGGATTCTCTATACTTTAACATATCATTATTTTGTAAGAAGCGCTCATATTCATTTGCCAAATCTGCTTCCATTTGAACTAAGTTATGTTTAGCTAGTTTGAACAATAAAAATGACTTTTGAACACAATAATCCATTTTATGTGTATCTGTTACTTGCTTGATATTTATTTTCTTTTGAATAAAGTCTTCTGATTTTTGAGTCATAAGTTGTCCTAGTTCTGAAGTTGTTTTAACAATTCCTTTTAAAAACTCACAAGCTTTTTCTGACTGTACAGCAGTTAATGGAACTTTTGATTTCATAGTATACTCATATGGGGAGCCTGTTTGTACTTCAACTGCTCTTGTACTCACACTTGTTTGGGTACACATCTCTATAGTTTTTTTTGGTTCGGATGGATCCAAAACTGGGATTTCTAAAGGAGTTATGACACTCTGTGAAGAATTTGAACCAGACAGTTTTCTTATCTTTAAATTAGTGCCCTGTATTTTTTTTGCCAGGAAATTCTCAAATTCATTTGATCCACCCCAAGCAGAGTCTGCTTGTTGGTCATTATTAATTGATACATCAGATGATTGGATAGATATTTCTATATCTTCATCATTTTGGGTGGTTGTATCTGCTGCTGTGGAAGTAACATCAGCATTCTTTCGTCCTTTCTTTCCACTGCTCTTTTTTCCTAGCAAGTCAGATTTTTTCCCTTTCTTTCGTCCTTGTTTTTTACTTGTAAATTCTTGGTCAATTTCATTTATCTCACTGATAGATAAATCCGATGATTCTGACGATGTAGCTCTTCCTCTTTTATTTTTTTTTCCTGGTATATATTCATCATCTGAATAGTATCGTCCTCCTTTTCTGCCAGTCATATCATCATCATCAGACAATTCAATATTAGCAAATGGGTCTTCATCTGATCCTTCATCATAATGCAAAACTTTTTTAGCTTTTCTGCGTATTGGTCTTTTAGAAGGACTTTCAACTTCATTTACATCAGTTGAATTAACATCTGGTATAGGTTGCGGCATAAGTTCATCAGCAACCTCTTTGCCGCTTGGCCCTTCCAAAATGTTGTTCTCTGCAAGATTTTTATCATTGGGTATTTCCACAATTGTTTCAGTATCCTCAATGGTAATATCATCCTCTAATGTTTCATTCCGAATGGTTTCTATACTATCAACACTGTCAATGTTGTATTCAAAATCTGGCATAATTGGCTTCTTGGAATTCCTTTTTATTGGTGCCTTGTTTACAGTATTGTGAGAAGATGATGATTCTTGATTTATATTGGTTTTTTCAGATTTTTCATCTGTCCTGATATGTTTTTTTAATTTACTTAAGCAAATGTCATCCGCATCATCTTCAGCTACTGTATCATCACTACCCATGAGATCATTTACCTTGACTGTTTGTTTTATTTCAGCACATGTGGTAGGACTATTAGTCATTTTGGCTGTCTTTATTGGAGTCCCATCGCAGTGTTGTTTGTCATCATTTGTTGCAGGTAATTCTGGAGTTGATAACAATCTTTCCAGTTCTTTTTCAATTCTATCATATTTATCAATAATGTCTATACTTTCTAGTGTTTCATTATAGACACTTTTCCTATGTTTATTTTTAGATGATGCAGATGTTTTTACGGATGTATCTATGGAAGTATTATCTAAATTCCCTTTAGCCCTATCAGTGTCAAGATTAGCAGTGTTGTTATTTTTGGGTTTACCGCGTCTTTTCTTGCCTGTAGTTTCTGAAATATTCTTGTTTTCTTCACTGGGTGACACATGTAACAAACTATGTTCAGAAGTTGTAGGTTTTTGTGTCTCGTTTTCACTGTGGATTGTTTTACTTTTGGACCTAGTAATTCTTTTCGCTGCAGTTTTGTTGGAGTTTTCAGGTACCAGACTAGCAGGAATATCACCAGACACAGTACTTTGAGAAGATTTACGTTTTGTTGGAGTTTCCTTGTGCTCCGTTACTAATGAATCAGAGCTTTTGTTTAAAGAATTCTTTGGCCTACCTCTTTTTCGCAACAAGGGTGTTGCTTTAGTTGAACTAACTTGTAATGAAGAATTACCTGGTGAGGTATTTTTTGAAGTGGTCTTTTGTTTTCTTTGATTTGGTTTTGAAGTGGTTTCTGAATCGCTTGATGTTGATTTAGTCACAGAACTATTAGATGGCATTTTATCCATTATAGTGTAGTCATTATCGGGTTCCTGTAAAGTATTTTTGATATTCGAAATAGTACATTTTCTTCTCTCCCTTTTCGCAACAGGTGCTGTTTGAGTCACATTTGTACTATTCATCACGTCTCGAACACCTTGAGTAGTACTATCTATTTCCGAACTAGGATTGGCGTCACATTGTTTAGATTGCACAGCCTTTTCTGCTGGTTGCGCGTGTTTGCGCTCATAAGTTCTATACACATTGTTTACATGTAGTCGCGGGTGTTCCTGTGAACTAACACTGTCCTCCTCGTCAGGCGAATCTTCCTTGGAGTCTGGACGATTTGACTCGATCGATGACGGCGCAACGATATCAGTCAGGATTATAAATTCGTCTTCTTGATACATTGAAACAGATTGGAATTGTTCAAAAGCGTCCTCTGTTGTACAGAGGTTGTTAGCTCCTAAATCAATTTCTTCTGACATGGTGGCCCAAAACGATCTCTTCTGCACAATTTCTACATGGATTCGACATAATAGAGGTATAATATTCGATACTTTACACACTTATACTCAATAATCGAACTAAATAATAATTATTTGTCGAAATAAAAAATAATAGTGATAATATTTAACAATGTATGTTGATTTTCTTAGCTTCACGATAGCTAAAACAATGTTGCTATAACTAAAATTAAGGAACCTCATTATCAGCATATTTCTACAAATGTCTCAATATTTTATTACTATGCTGTTAAAATTTAGCTAATCACTACTACGTATTTCTCCCTATTTCCATACATATATGTTTACATAATTCCTAATATTTTAAAGTATAAATGTCTCAAAATTAAAATTAATGGATTGTTATACTTTTATTTAAATTGTTTAACTTCTAAGATATAATAATCATGTACTCAGTTAAGTGTTGAGATTATAGAAAACGCAACTAAAATCATGTCATTAACGATGCAAGAAAAACTAAAATTGTGAGATTTAATCTCTACGCATATTTTTGTAATGTCGGCGCTTCACGCTCGCCGAGTAACAGCGAAAGCGATATCGAGCGCAAGTCTAATAAGTACCTATCTACCGAGTTGGGCATATGTTCGTTCACCTCCATATTCGCCTCGCAC
>DWIE01000137.1:0-21370 GCA_018248235.1 Choaspes benjaminii
GGGCGCGGCCGGCGGCGGCGCAGGCGCGGGGGCAGAGCGCGCGCGCCGCCCGCAGCCCCTAGCCGCTGCCGCCGGCCGCCGCGAAGCCGCCGCCCAGCGCCGCTGCCGCATGCGCAACACAATGACACCGTTAGCATCGCCACACCCTGCCCTGCGCTCCCCCTGCGGGGTGCCACTACTACGAGCAGGTGCACCGTGAATGATGGGAAACTCGCCGAGTACTCCCTAGGCCCTACCTTGCAAATGCAGCTACAGATACGAGCAACGGATTTCTACAACTCGAAATTATTATACTATTAATGATGACACTGACCATGTCCTACTGTACTATGCTACGCTACAGAGACAAGTAAAATGGAAGTTTGCCGGTAGAAATAGTTATACCATACAAGGCGAAAAGTTAACAAAGTATGCAAAGTATACAAGAACACCAGATTCCCACTAGTAGAGACACCATTAAGATGAAAAGAGACTCAAGTAGTCACTACAATATAATAACGAGCTATGAAGTACAACAAATCTTCATTTGTTGAAATATATTATACATTACACAAGAGATTTATCAAGTAGTTAGTATGATACTGTGAAATATGATAAAGTACAACAAATCTCCACTGGTGTAAACTGTTGTACCATTCGGCTCAACACTATTACATGAAATAGTACAAAACAAAGCAAGAAAGAAAACCAAACAAAACGAAACTAAAGAAGCAAAATTATGCAGTTTAGGCTTTTTAAAGTTAAACTTTCACCAGCTCATGCTGATTGCATACTGATACTAGAATATAAGATATTTTAAAAGAGTGCACACTATTGTATGGAGTACAATACTTTTATTATATTTTACCTTCAACGGCTAAAGGCAAGCAGTTGGACTTGAGAACTTCTTCATGATTACCATATGTACAAAATTTAACTACTACAGTACTAGCTGAGATGCCGGTGACCTCTGCTTCATAGAAATTATTATCTTCCCAATACAGTGCAAGACAACGATCACCAACTTTCCAGTTAATGTCAGCCACGCCCAGCATGGCACGCGCCTGCTCATTCACGGCCGCATTTTGAAAACCCAACAGAGAGCCCTGCAGGAAAGGCCCACTCGCTCGCATGTTGTACTCCTGGGGCCGACCTCCATATGCATATTGACTGTTATTATACGGCTGGGTATTGGTCATGTAGTTCACATTGTGGTAGATCGGGCTCTGTTGAGGCTCTATGTAGCCGTTCGGCTGTTGCGGCTGCCGGTGCTGCTGATGCTGTGGTGGCTGCTGCCTGCGCTGGTACGGCTGCTCTTGGTAACTTTGCACATCGTTATTTCGTCGGAAGGGGGGCACATCTGGATTCGGAGGGCTCGGCAAATAGGACTGTCTCTGGTACATTTGTTCGAGAAGGGGGTAGTTCCGGGATTCGTCAGTTTGCCGCTGATGGTTCGACAGCAAGTTCATATTAGTCGCAGCTTCCACGAGACTGTCCATTGTGTTGGAGTTCCGATAGTTTTGGTGGTGTTTATCATTCATGTTCCGATCATTTCTCATGTTCCTATCATTGTACTGGGGAGGGTTAGGATATGAATTGTTGTAATTGTAATTGTTGGCTTGCATCTGCTGCTGTAATTGTTGGTGTTGTTTATTTCTTTCTTCCAATTTCCTCTGGAATCTGGGAGGTTTTTCACTGTTTTGGTACTTTCTATCATCTCTGTGGTGATGACCATCTCTGTGCCTTCCAGGTCCATCAAATCTTGATGACCGGGAATTCCTGCCACCATTTCGATCTCTACCATTACTCCTGTCGCCTCTATCATCGGAGTATGAATTGTTGTGCCGGTTATTCTTATCCCTATCTGGTACATTAGGAAGCTTATCTTCTAGGAAGTCAAACAGGGAAACTTTGCCAGAAGGCTTCACAGGTATACCATCATCATCATTAGCATCCTGTTTCCGACCCTTACGCTTTGGTGGTTCTGAATCTCTTGTCTTCTCTTTACTTCTGTTCTCAGAATTGTCTCTGTTTTGGAGCATTCTTAACGCTCTATCAACATTGTTCTTGGTATACTTGAGAGCATTCTCCGCTTGTTCTTCCGTGAACCCTACCTCCATAATTCTCTGAACGTTTGCATCTAGTAGTGGCTTAGTGCCTCCTCCAAACACCTTCTTAACCCCTTGAAGTCTCTGTGCTTCAAGTATTGCCCCCTTCCTTTGAGCCTCAAACTCTGGATTTTCTTGTTTAACTGGCTCCTGTAAGCTCTTAAATGGCGTTTCCTCAATTATTTCTTCGAGCTCCACTCCAAATGCAATCCAGGGTGGGGGACCGCCATCAGCTCCTATCCCACCTGGAATGATGACAAAGGTGCCATTTGGTTATTTAATGGTAATTGTACTAGTAAAGATCCCCCATGTGTGCCTTTATAATAATATTAACAAATGGTAAACAGTATTTTATCATAATGTAAGCCACAGCTGAACATAACCATTGCGTCTTTGAATTATTTTATGTTGTAAAATAGTACACGGCTTTGCAGTCCACCCAATGGTAAGTGGCTACTAAAGTCCATGACATCTGGAACCACAACTTTGGTGTTACTCCTGAGGAGTTCGATTGAACACTTCATGCTGTGCTTGCGCTGGCTATTACACCAAAACACAAGAAATGTGAACACTACTGTTTCATGACACAAATAGATGTGTCGGTGGTACCAACTAATTCAAAGATGAAAGTTCTACCATGGTTGTGGTTTAGTAGACACGAATAATTCAGAAATTTTGTGTCACTACACGAATTAAATCCACAATGACATGTTTCGCAAACTGGGTCATTGCCGCTTCAAATCATTCCCATTTTTCTGTCCAAAGTTGGCCACAAGTGCATTGCTTTTCCAGAGGGCTAAGATGGTAAGCTCATGTATCCTATGAATACTGGTTATCACACCCTTGAAGTTGAAACCCTGGTATGGTGGTGGTACTCGCCCAGGTGAACCTGGATAGCTTCTACCATTGATATAATAAATTATAAAGAAAGCACCATTTTAGACATTATTGCATATTTATAAATAGCTATGTGTTTTCATAATCAACTACAATTGTACAAATTGTTAAAAATATCAAATTATGACATCTATTGAACTATGTAATCATCTATGATATATGGCCATGAAAACATCCATTTAGTTTTGTTTATTTTTAGCAAATGTTAATATAAATTAAGACCACCTGTAGCTATAAACCATTAGAAGATTCTAGGCAGTTGTCCACATTACTTCATTCATTATGTTTACATATCTTTTATTGACTCTATTAAAAGCTATTTTTAAGACTAACGAAACAAACTCTTTTACAGGAGTTGTGGCATATGAACATGTAGTTTGTATTCAAGAGACTGGCAAACTAATAATTCAACATACCTCGAGTATGCTTTGCAAGGCTGCGGTTGAGCTCCCATTTTTCAATCATATGTGACACCTGTCCGCCTAAAATCTTAATGCTAAAGGAATCCAGCCAGATAACACCGTGAACCACAACTAATCCCTCATTGTTTAGTAACAGCTTGGTCCCTGGAGGGGTGTTGATGTTGACGTCGGGTAGGGGGCTCGTCTCCAGCGCCGTGCACGTGGTCTTGCCATCGTGCAGGGTCAGCTTCAGCATCCGCGGCGCGGAGTGAGAGTCCTCATTCGCTTTGGGCGCAGACACATTCCGAATCTTTTGAATCTGAACCACTACTGGCCTTAATAACTTAGTCGGGTCTTTTGGAAAGTCTTCGGGGAATGCGGCCTCGCCTACATCCCTCAAATCGAACTGGAAAATTAAAGGTTTAGATCAATAGCTGCCTCGACTACAGCGAAGGTTACCGTCCCTGAACCAATTTAAATATTCGCGCCACCCACATACTTACATCTAAAGCTCTTGCACTAAGACTATCTACATCGTTTATTTCGACATCCTCGCAAATAATATTAATACCTTCTTCACTCAAGTGCCTAGAAAAATCACAAAATATTATTAGCAAAAGTAGCGCTATACACACACAATACCTCTTTTTTGAAGTAATATTTACCAGCCCAGTTCTCTGATATCTTCTCTGAGTGACATATTGTCATTTGTTTAAATAATTTAACATGAAAATACACAAAATGAAATAAATAAAATCACACAGCACACAGTATTCCGATCGCATAAATTCAATTGTCAAAAATCATCCATCGACAACGAAATGTTTTCTAAAATCACAGTAATAGTAAGCAAAAGGCATCTTTGATGTACAGTACATATAATACCAATAAATTGAAGAAAACACCTTACATCTGCAGAAATTAAATTAAATTTGTAATTTAAAATATATTTATTCATACTTGTGGCAAATATCTATTTCTTGTTATGCATCTGGCCAAATACAAATTAATACAAGGAACGTTTCATGTATACTATGAAATTTTAGGGAAATAATATAGATAAATAATTATTTAAAAGTGGATCTAATAAAAGCTTGTGAATAAACAAAGTCTTATTATAATTATAACAAGTTTTAAATTGTTAATAATATTCAACAGGTAAATGAATATGTTGAGGAACATGATAATCTGAGAGTGCAAAGGTCATTGACCTGAAAGACAAGTCCGGCATGTCACTTGTCTTGACTGTTTATTCTTAACTTCAATCATAGTTCATAGATAATAAACTTTATATTTCTTTAGCTGCAATCGTCGAACATTTACTTTGATCAGATTATAGAAGATAACCACACCTGTTAACTAAATTGATATCCTTTTGATCCTATCCTAGCAGATAAGTCGCTAAGTGAATTGTGTCGAACGGCCACGTATTTAGAAAAGAAGAACATTTGTTTTTATACTAAACAATCATGTCATCGACTCATATATTTAATGTAGAAATGACGTGCGAGGGATGTTCAGGGGCTGTAGAGCGCGTGCTTAACAGGTTAAAAGGTCAAGGCGTCGATGATATTTCAATCAGTTTACCAGACCAAAAAGTTACTGTGACTGCTACCCTCAGTGCAGACCA
Source organism: Choaspes benjaminii (assembly GCA_018248235.1). Classification (NCBI taxonomy): domain Eukaryota; kingdom Metazoa; phylum Arthropoda; class Insecta; order Lepidoptera; family Hesperiidae; genus Choaspes; species Choaspes benjaminii. The sequence goes on from DWIE01000137.1 coordinate 5,016, forward strand.
ACTATTGGAAGTCATTAAAAAAACTGGAAAGAAAACTTCTTATGTTGGAGTACAATAATTTTATCATATTCTATTTTATATAATTTGTGATATTTTAATATAAGAACAGATGTAATCAAGTAGTTATTTGCATCAGGTAACTGATATAAAATATTGTATCCCAAAATATTGTATAGCTATAAAATACAACAAAAATTATCTGTATGTTAATAACTACCAGCCGCTTTAAATTTTAATTACATAGGCAGCAATGAAAACATAAATTATACATTTTTAAGTGGTCTCAAGAGTTTATTTCTTTTTTTATAAAAATATTACATAGTTTGTATTACTGTGTAAGTGTACAGTATTTTAATAAATATATTTTGTTGAAATATAAAATCTATTTGTTAACATTATCATAAACACAACCAAATAAACAAGTCACTAGCCATTCTTACTCATAACATCTTCAAGAGTATTGAGCCTTAGGTCCAACAGATCCACAGCTTCATGGAGGGCATTTAGATGATCAACAATAGCATTGACAGTAGGTAGAACATCAGCACAGTCGCAATCCATTATCTTACCACCACCAGGGTATGTCTTATTCTTATCTAACCTTTTTATTTTCTTAAGAAAAGGCTCAGTGTATCTGTAGTCTTCATTAACTAACTTAAAGCCACTGTTAATAGGAAAACTTCTTTTTCTGCCTACCCACTCTATGGTTCCACTAGTGTAGCAAACATCATTATCTTTGAGTTTTATCATACCAAAGATATTGTCTTGTTCATTGTTATCTATACCAGCTGATCTGTTAATGATTGAAGGTATGGTGTATGTGGCAGGAGTTGGTGTTACTCTTGGAATATGACTCATATTTCCAATATTATATGGTGAGAAATCTTCATCCTGCCTTTCTCCAGCTCTAGGACTTTCATTTTTTAAGGAACTATAGGGTGATGATGGTTGCCTGGAGGATGTTATATTGTAGTTCAACCCACGTTGTTGTTCAATCATGGTGCTGTTTGCATTGGGACCTTCCTGGAAACTTGCCAAGCCCGATGTTTCATTTAGAGATCCAGGTTCATTGTCAACATGAACAAATGTTGTCACGGGATACTTTGTACTATGGTGGCATTGATACCAGATCCTTGCAGCCTATGTTGCAGACGAGAACACCATTAATATCCCTTTCTCTGTACCCTAATATGATTGTGATCTTTTGAGAATTGTCATATTGATATTGCATTTCTCCATAAAGTCAAGTTTTTGAAGAGCTACAGTATATTTGTTGGCAACATTTCTCAGACATGAATCCTAAATTAAAAGTTTATAATCAGTTAAATATTTTTATATAAAATATATTAAGATTTTTTTTACTACATTTCGCTTAATAAACTAGTCTACACTACGCTATCACTATCTCTTTTTGATAACCTGATGTCTCCCTTTTGACACAGTGGTAGCTTTAGATGCTTGGGATTTTGGAGTTGACATTTGATTCTGTTCAATGTTTTCTTTGTCAGTTGCAAGTTCAGTAAAGTTAGTTCTCCACAAAAAGACCAGTTTGTCATCTCCCGCAGAGGCGAACCCATCTCCACTGGGAGAAAAACTCACAGAGTTTATTGCACCATCATGTCCACTTAAAGTAAATATTGGATGGCCTTCCAATAAGTCCAGTATCTTCATTTTCCCATCTTTGCTAGAAGTCAGTATGTAGCTACCGCTGGGATGAAATGCCAGTTGAGTGATTGCTTCATTATGTATACTATAATACTGTACAAGGGTGTGAGTCCGAACATCATACAGTTTCACATTTCCATGTGAAGTTCCCACAGCGACATAGCATCCAGATGGATGCCAAGACACATATAATCCATGGCCTTTCTGATCCTTGTAAGTGTGAATACATTCCCCTGAGTCTGGATTCCATAGCCTGGTAGTCTTGTCGTCAGAGCAGGAGGCTATGATGGAGCCATCATGGGACATACAGGCTCGCCGCACCCAGTTTGTGTGCCCAACAAATGAGGCTATAAACTTCAGCTTATCACTTGACCACAGCTTCACTATTTTATCATCAGATGCAGTAACTATCTTTCTTCCATCAGAGCTGAACTGAACAGAGCGAACGGTTTGGGAATGAGCCTTGAACACTCCAGTGCTTCCGGTGACTGTTGGCACCCAAATTCTAACACACTTGTCCCGTGACGCCGACGCCATGTACTTCCCAGACGGGGAAAATGCCACATCCATGACGGCTTCGTCGTGGCCTTGGAATCTGTAGCTTCGCATTGTACCTTTGAGGTCCCATAACAGAACACTATTATCCAGGGAACTACTCGCTATCTGCTGCTCATTAGGGCTGTAAGATAAAGCAGTGATCGTGTTGCGATGTCCCTTCAACTGTTTCTCAAGGGATGGCTCAGGAAAAGTTGATTTGATGTCCATTTTATGCAATTCTAAAACTCTTTATGTTTGTAGGACACTTAAACTCTATATCAAAAACTCTAATTAATTAACTAGATAATAATTATTTCCACTAAATAGTCGACGAGGAATGTAAACAATAAAAACAGTCAAGTTTGAAATTTGAATTGCAATTTTTGACATACAGTGACGCCATAGACTAATAATATAAGGCAATAAAATAAAAAAAAACGTTTTTGACAATCGACATAATTTCTATGACTTTAAAGCAGGTAAATATATAATCCCCAATCGCATATACCCGTTTAATTTATATAGGGTTCATTCATTTTACTAAGACTATATCTTAGTGCAAGGGTATCTTGAAAATTAAAGTTCAAATCAACAAAATAGACAGTGTGTAGAATGCATATTATTCTTAAATCTCTTTGACCTGAAGTAAATTACATTGTCAATGGTTAATTTTCCGATTCATTGCTGTACGACACGAGGTATTTCTAATGTTTTGAAATTATTTTCGTAGTTTTCTTGTAGAAACTATTGTTAAATTGTGTGTCTACAGTTCCGTAATTAAATATTCTAGTAATTAATCATGTTTGAAAAACTTTATCAATAAATTAATACAAATAAAAGTAGTTTTACCTTGATGTTACCGGGTACATGTCATTATGTTTATTTTATATTGTCCGCTGTGTTGAAAAAATTTAAAATGTTGTCTTTAATTCCAGTTTAATACAATAAGTTGACGAATATCAATATGAAGTGAAAAAATATTCTATGGAGATATTTTCGCTAAGAAAAGTAGGTAAGTAAAATTCAATAAGTATTGTTTTGCAATTAAATATTATTTTATGGAATTTATAATACACTTTGTATGAAAAGTAATATTAATGTTGCATAGATTTAGAGTGTATAAATTATATTTATATGTTAGCAGAATCCAGCTACAATGAATGTTGGAGGTGATGTAGCGGGGGAAGTGGCCCTGATCGCAGAGGAGCTCAGCAGGGCTGTGGAGCTCACACTTAACCCCACTGTGGCCCATGATGCACGGAACCAAGCATATAACGCCTGCGAAAGTTTCAAGGAGAACTCGCCATGGTGTGCCCAGGCTGGGCTGCTGCTAGCCAGCGGTGCTCAGTACTCTCCAGTGGTGAAGCACTTTGGTCTGCAGCTAATGGAACACACAGTGAAGTACAGGTGGACACAAATCACACAAGCTGAGAAGATTTTCATTAAGGTAATGTTTTGTTTACTTTAGACATTGGCTAGTAAAATGTATCAACAACTTTGAATTATCAAGAATATATAATAATTGTCTAAATTTCGTAGTTTCATGTACTTTGCTTTATTTTCATATTAATGTAGTATGAATTAGAATTAGAGTATTTTTTTTATTATTAAAATAGTATTGGTTTTTTGTATTATAATTGTCCATCTTTTTTTGTAATAATACAGTCACATAACATTGCATATATGATGACATCAATGCTATTATAATCTGTTTTAATATGTTATAAATCTAGTTAAAATATATGTTATTCCTGTCAATGAGACACGGTTTTATGTAATGATGCAATATTGTTGACTTCACTATAATTAGTGTTCTGGTCCAGTTAGTTAAAACTATTGATGTAGAAGAAAAGGCTGTTACAGATGTATTTTATAAATGTAACACTAAAATAATTTCACATAGTAGTAAAAGTATTTTGTATGAATAAAAGTAGGTCCACATATTTCATCAGCAATACAGAAACAGATATGATTGCCACCTGTTGTAACTTTCTATAGGAAGATATTTAAAAATAATAATGACTCACATTCATATATGACTAATATCTAGAGATGCAATGTTCAATGTATGGTAGAACATGAATCTGTTTGTCTGGGTTGGTACCACTGTCACACCTATGTGCCGTAGTGTTTGGACTACTTGTGCTTTGGAATAATAATGTGATAGTCAGCACATGCAGAATATGTGGTGTTTGATATAGGACATAGTCCTCAAGAGTAGCACCACATCTGTGATTATGGATGCCATGGGCTGCAGTAGCTACTTAGCAACAGGTAGCATCTGCAACTCTGAGTGCTATTTCATAATATAATAAAAAAAAATTGTAACATTTTCAAATTACTATTGTTGCCTGTACTAGTAGGAATAATATTATACATAAGATACCGGATCAAAAACAAACCACTCATATCTACCACCATATTAATTTTTTAGTAGCAAATAAATTAACATTAAATAATTTAAACATTTTATATTACAGGAGAATGCTATGAAACTCCTTTACATGGGCGGTTGGGAAACTGGTCACCTGAACGATGCCTTAGCGAGGGTGATTGTGGAGATGATAAAACGTGAGTGGCCGCAGCAGTGGCCCACACTCCTGTCGGAGTTGAGTGACGCGTGTTCCCGAGGTCACCTGCATACCCAGATAGTTCTGCATGTGTTTCTCCGACTTGTGGAAGATGTTGCTACGTTACAGACGTTAGAGCAAAACCAGCGTCGCAAGGACATCTACCAGGCGCTGACGGGCAACATGGCGGAGATATTCGCCTTCTTTATGCGACTGATAGAACTGCATGTTCAAGAGTTTAGAGAGAAGACAGCGGCAGGAGACTACACTGCCGCCACCAGCAACGGGAGGGTGGTACAAGTTGTTCTGCTGACACTGACAGGGTTTGTGGAGTGGGTGTCAACGAACCATGTGGTGACAAACAACGGGAGGCTATTAGAGATACTTTGCATTTTGTTACAAGACGACGCATTCCAACTGCCCGCCGCAGAGTGTTTGCTGCAAGTAGTTAATAGGAAAGGCTCTATTAAGGAGCGAAAACCACTTATGATATTATTTAGTGAAGACGCAATCTCATGCATTCATCGCGCGGCTATAGCAAGCATCAATGCAGTGGATGAAAATCATTATTTATTCCTAAAGAAGCTGTCACAGGTTCTCGCTGGCCTTGCACAGCAACTGACAACGCTATGGGGCGGAGCGACTAACATTGACGCCTGGATGCCGGTGCTCCTGGAGACGACGCTGTTGCTGATGTCCCACCCGTCCTTGACTCTAGCGCACGCTGCTAACTCGGTCTGGCTGGCGTTCCTCAAGCATGATCAGATTTCCAAAAACCCCCACGTGCTGGCCGTGGTGCCGAGGTGGCTGCAGGCCGCCGCTCCTAAGGTGCTCAAGGTGATGTATCCTACATCACGTTCCAGTGGCTCCATGGACGCAGCTGCTTACGCGTGTATAGATTATGATAGTGAGCAGGAGTTCACCATATTCTTTAGTCGCTGCCGGACTGAAATATTAGAAAGTTTCAAGTACTGCATGTCGGCGGCGCCGCTGGTGACGTGGGCGTACGCGGAGCAGTGGGCGCACGCCGCGCTGGACCGCGCGGGCGCGGGCGCGCCGCCGCGCGTGGACGCCGCGCACCCGCTGCACGTGGAGTGGGACGCGCTGGCGCAGGTGCTGGACGTGGTGCTGTCGCGCCTGCTGCGCGCCGAGCCGCGCCCGGCCGTGGCGGGCGGCCTGCGCCTGCTGCAGCGCTGCGTGGCCGCCGACCTGCGCGCGCCGCTGCTGCTCTCGCTGCTGCTCTCGCTCATCTCCGCGCTCTTCGTCTTCCTCAGCTGCGCGTACAGCCAGCTCGCCGGGCCAGGTGTTGGGGTAGCGGGAGCGGATTTGTTGCCACGCGTCTTAGATAAAATTTTCGCAGCTTTAGTTTATGAAGGCACGCCACCCGAAGACCGTCGCTCACGAAGTGTCAAAAACGTGAGGCGGCACGCTGCCGGGTTGCTTGTCAAATTAGGATCAAAGTACCCGCTGCTGCTGCTGCCGGTGTTCGGGCGGCTGCACGAGATGGTGCGCGCGGCGCTGGCGCGGCCCGACCTCAGCGCCGTGGAGAGCGTCACGCTGCAGGAGGCGCTGCTGCTCGTCTCCAACCACTTCTGCTGCTACGAGCGCCAGAGCGCGCTGGTCGCCGAGGTGCTGGGCGACTGCAGCGCGCGCTGGGCGGCGCTGGCGGCGCACGTGGGCTCGGCGGCGGCGCTGGCGCGGCTGGTGGGGCTGGACGCGCCGCCCAGCGCCGCGCATGAGGACGCGCCGGGCCGCGCGCGCCGCACGCTGCTGCACGCGCTCACGCTGCTGCTCGGCGTCGTCAAGCGCACCTGCGTGCCCGCCGACCCGGACAAGGCTTCGCGCGGCGGGTTCAGCGCGGGCGTGACCCCGGCGGGCAACCCGGTGTGGCGCAACCCGTGCGGCGCGCACGTGCTGCCGCTGTTCCCGCACGCGCTGGCGCTGGGCCGCGCGCTGCACGAGCTGCACGCGCCGGGCGCGGGCGCGCTGCGGCACGCGGGCCACGCGCGCGCGCTGCTGCCCTCGCCCGCCGAGCGCCGCAACCTGCTGGGGCTGCGCGACCTGGACGGCTCCGCGCCCGCCGGCCTCGCGCCGCACGCCCCCCACGCGCCGCACGCCCCCCACGGCCCGCACGCGCCGCCCGCGCCCGCCGAGCGCATGCAGAACTTCCTCCTCAACCTCCACGACAACGTGTGTCAGCTGGTGGGCGCGGCGGCGGCGTCGCTGGGCCGCGAGCTGTACGCGGCGGGCGAGCTGGCGCGCGCGGTGGCGGGCGCGCTGCTGGCGGCGCCGGCGCAGCTGCCGGACCACTGGCTGCGGCGCGTGCTGCGCGCGGCGCTGCGCCCGCTGCTGCACCACTGCCCGCCCGCGCACTACGCGGACGTGGCGCTGCCGCTGCTGCGACACCTCACACCCATCATGCTTGTACATCTATCACACAGATGGGACTATGTGACGTCTTTATATGAGTCTGGTAAGCTGGAGGAAGAGGCTGGTAGTGAATCACAGGAGGTCTTAGAAGACATGCTAGTACGACATCTCACCAGGGAACATTTAGATTTGCTAAAGGTGTGCCTGGTGGAGGGCGGCGCGGCGCCGGAGGCGGGCGACATGGAGGAGGACGGGCCGGCGGCGCGCGCGCCCGAGACCGTGTCCGAGCTGGGCGCGCTGGTGCTGGCCGACCCGCTCGCCGGGCCCGCCGTGCTGCACACGATCCTGCGCGCGCTGACGTGGAGCGACTCGACGTCGTCGCTGCGCGCGAGCGCGCTGGCGCTGCCGGCGCTGCGGGCGGCGCTGGCCGGCGGGCGCGTGGGCGGCGCGGACGCGTGCGGCGCGCTGGCCGCCGTGCTGCAGGCGCTGCGCGCGCACGGCCAGCACGACGCCAACCAGGCCGCGCTGCTGGCGCTCGCCGTGCAGGCGTACGAGGCGTTGCGTCCGTCGTTCCCGAGCGTGGCGGGCGTGCTGCGCTCCATCCCGGACGTGGACGCGCACGACCTGCACCGGCTGGACGAGAAGCTGCTCAGCCAGAGCGCGAAGCCGAACAAGATTGACAAGAGTAAACGCGACCTCTTCAAGAAGATCACCGCTAGGTTAATCGGGCGGGACGTGGGCCAGCTATTCAAGAAGGAAGTGTACATCCTGGACTTGCCAACGATGCATGTGGCGAAGGACAAACCTCGCAGTGCCGTAGAAGCGCCAGAGGGCGCTGGGCTCGAAAATCTGTTCAAACACACGCCGACGTAGCGTACCCATATACTTATTCAGCTACAGATGTGGGCGAAATGTAATCAGTGTTGCATGTTTGCCACTGTACTTAGTGAAATTGTTACGTTCCATATGTTTAATATGCGGTTTGATAAAGTGCCAAGCTCGTGGGCCCTATTGGGCCAGTTAGTTATGCTAGGTTCTTAACTTAGAAGTCTGCTCGAAAGAATTACCCAATATGGTGCAATATATGATGCCGTCGGGCTGTTATCAATTTACATTGCTTTTGCGTGGCGTTATTGGCTCTGAACTAAGCCTAAGACTGATATGTATAAATAATCAATTGAAAAAATCACTGAATATTTAAGACTTATTACAACATTTATGATTTGACCAAAAAGTTTAAAATATTTAAATTAGAGCAAGGCAGCGTGGTCACGCCAATATAATACAAGATCCATAGACTGCTTGTCTCTATGTTATTGGCATGTTACATGATTTTCTCACATACATCTTTAATAGACTGCAGAATGCAGAAAGTACTTACTTTCTTAATAACATTTTTGGTGATTACTTAAATTATTTTTACACTGGCTGTTAATTGAAGTCGGCTTAAATTACTGTTTCAGTCTCAAATATGATTACATTTTGCCCACCTCTGTAGCACCCTAGATGCTATTGTCTGCGTGTGCCGTGCTAGTGGTTACAAGCGAACGTGATTGGTAATAATTCTCTTGACAATAAACCAGATCGTGTGGCACTAACAAGTCTATAGTTGTGTTTAATTAGTATGCTAGTGCGGACGCCGGTCATCGCACAATTAAGATAATTACGCATTGTAAATGGATACTGGGTTGAAGCTTGAATGTATAAATTTACTAGTTATTTTCATGGGCTGCTGCAGAATTGTATGACAAAATTAATATGTTGGATGAATGGAAAAATGACGTTACACAATTTCAGTCAATAAAATGGATAAGTTTATATCAGTTTTCTATTTATAGCTGATCAAACTTGAATTAAATAATAGCTCAAACGAGTGTACCATAACTGACACACTGAATTTAACAATTAACTTTAGTGTTAAAAAAAAAATTTAATGACATTTTTCCGTTTAACCAATGCCTTTATTTTACATTTGGTTTGTCCAGTTTTATATATTACATTTATTACACACTAGAGTTCTGTTTAAAGTCTAATTGCTACCTCAATTCGCCTTAAAATGAATCACGAAGAAAGTAAGCATAACGTATTTGTGCCTTATATTGATCGGCGTCTGGTTTAAATGATGTTAAACTTGACAATAGTATATTGCATGTTGTGGTATAATTTTATACGGGAGTGTCGAGAAAAATATGTAAATATTTTTACATTGTTAAATTGGATATACCAATATAGTTTTAATGCTGGAGCAAAATGAATATTAAAACTTTCCGTTTGAAACGTCCGCCCAATTGAAACAGTATATCTAGTCAACACGGGAAGGGTTGTAATTATGTATTCAAGACAAAAGGATAAAATAAAAATGAATCAAAAACAACAGATCATAGTCGTGTTCTACATCATTTGGTGTTCATGAACAATTGTAATATATTTGTTTAATCCTTGTCAGTTAAAATGCATATTGCAACTGCAAAAAAAGTAGCAATTATCATTGATAATTGACACGTAATTTTAATGTTTCTTTTTACTGGGACAATAAGGGAAAATCGAATCCATCATGGTTACAGGGAATGTTTCTTTGGACACTTGCTAGTTTTTCAGGAGAACAATTTTGAAGTTAATATTTTTTTTACTCATGTGTGTCCATTGTTGTCCATTAAAAAAAGAAAATCGGTAAATTTTTCATGAGGATCAACTCAGTTTTGCGTAAGTTATTGAATGATCCTCAGATGAAGCTGAACACCGAAAATATAAACATTGCATAGTGTACAGTATAATAATACATTGTTATTCCTTATTGTAAAATGATATATTCATTGGAATACTCGGGAGGCCTACAAGGGATGGATTACAATCGTTTTACATAATGTATTAATCTACACTACTGTAGATGTATTTTAAAATTAGGTAGGTTTTTATGGCACAATGTGTATTGAATATTTGTATAGGATATTAATTAATTAATTAATAATTAATTGATCAGCTTTTGCGTTCTCTTGTAAACACTAATATTACAAAAATATACGGCATCTGCCATATCCTACTTCTGATGTTAAATGTTCTACTGTGAATAATATCCTTTATATGTTATTTAATTATACTATTGAAACTATATTTATTGTTTCATTTTATGTCTAATCTGAGTAGGCAGCCCGAAGTTTGGAATGAGCTCTGTAGGCAGTAGCGGGATCTATTACGTCAATAATGCATGATGATACAGTATAATGGTCCACTCAACACAGTCTTCAACTACTTGCTGTAATCTAGATGAAAAGAACGTCAACAACAGGAAGGATTTTAAAATGTTCTAGATTATATTAGCTAAAAACAAAGGTACTTTATACTTAATTTACATAATATTATAAATGTATAAATATGAAAATTCCTTTCTTGTTTATGGTTATCTGAAAGAAATCGCTTTAAAGCAATAAGACTGCCTGCAGTATGCATGTCATAAAAATTACAGATTTATTGTCAAGTTGACAATAAATCTGTAATTTTTCCTATTTGGTGTACAATAAAGAGTATTTGTATTGTATATTATATGCAGTATTTTGCAATAATTGCATTTCTTTATTAATGTTATAAAGAGGTGAAATTTGAGATCTCGTGTTACGTGTAGGTGCAATTTCCACAGCTGCTGGTGAAATTTCAGAAAATCTTTTCATTTAGTCGAATTCAATTCATGCTCAATTGCTATAAGATATATTGTAGCATACGAGTGAAACCGCCGAGTATATCTAATCTAGTCTAGTAATTTATAATTTCATAAGATTGATTTATTAGATGGGGATAAATAAAACTATTTAATATGAAATGCAATAAATAAATAATTTATTAACAATTACTTATCGTAAGTGTATATGATCTGTAAACCGACATCGGGAGAGCCTTCACTCAGCAACCAAATTTTGTTGGCAGCCGCATCCACTTTAAAAACAGAGGTATTTTCAAGAACGACGCATTTCGTCTCGTAGTCTCCTACTACAGGGATTTTACGGGGACCCAGCACCGGATCGATGTATCGCCAGAGTTTCAAAGCATTTATATCTTTTATAGCCTTGACCTCCATGGCGAGTTTCTCCTTGACCTTCTCGACGGTGTCCCCGTCCATGACGGAGAGGCCGGCCGCGAAGAGCCCGCTGCGGGGCGCGGGGTTCAGGGCCGCCAGCGGCGCGGCGGGGGGCGCGCTGAACGAGATGTGCGGCGCGCCCGGCGCGCAGTCCTCGCGCGTCTTCTCGGGCGCGTCCGCACTGTCTGTGTACTTCACCTCTATTGTCTCCAGGTCGAGCGTGGCCAGCAAGTAGGGCCGGTTGTCCCGCAGCAGGCGCGCCTCGTCGAAGGGCGTGCCCGGCGCCAGCGCGGCCGCGCCCGCGCGCTGCACGCCCTCGCGCGCCGCCTGCACGAACGGCATCACGCGCTTCGTGTACTTCTTCAGCTCGCCGATGCTGCCCAGCTTGGTGGATATCGTCTTGTTGTCCGGCAGGCCCGATGGCCCATTCAGGTCTTTCATGGTACTCAAAATGATCTGTTGCCATTTTGGGTATTCCTTGGCTACCCATATCACTGCTTTATTGGGTTTTTTCTCCTGTTTAGCGGGTTCGCCCTTTTTAGGTTTCTTCGCAGCGCAGTGGTTCTTTAAGTAAATGCGGAAAGAATGCGCCGCTTCCATTAAGTAATTACTGGCCTTCACGGCTATCTCATCCACCTCGCCCGCCACCGGCCAGCTCTCGTGGAGTATACTTCTTTCGTTGGCCAGCAGTTCCCACACATGTTCCGCGACGTGAGGGCATATAGGCGAAAGAAGTTTCGCCTGCGTCTCTATGTACTGCTTTACGAGTGTAGCATGCATCCCGCCCTCCGAGCACAGTTCCCTGTACTTGTCTCTAGTGGCTTGCAGTTCGAAGAAACCAGTCTTCAGTGCTTCCTTGAATAACATTTTCTTGTAGTTGTCGTCGGTCTCTACTATCTTCATGTTCATCTCGCTAACAAATACTTTGTCGTGGAAGTTATAATCTCCAGTCCTTAGTGTCCCTTCCATGGTTTTAATTTCTTTCACCCATTCAATGAAGGTGTAGAGTCTGAGGATGGCCGCGTCGGCGGTGCTTTCCACAAAGTTGGCGTCCTCCACAGAGTCGCCCGCGTCAGCCAGCGTCAGGCGCATGCTGTCCGCACCGAACTTCTCTAAAGACTCCGCCAACGTCAAGAAGTTTCCATCCGACTTGGACATCTTTGCAGAATTTAACATCAAGTGGCCGTTCGCCCTGATCCCCCTTGGCCACTTGTCCTCTTCATTCTCCCATATAGCACAGTGATTGTAAATGTAGAATGTTAAATGATTTTGTATCAGGTCTTTTCCTGACACTCTCAGGTCGACAGGGTACCAAAATTGGAATGATCTCTTCATGAGGTTTAGATATTTATTGGGAATGGAGGTATTCTTGGGGACTGGAGCATCTTTAAAGAAGATGTAGTCCCAAACTTCTAAGGTCATGGCTTCAGGTTTGATTTTTAATGCATTTTCAGCATTGCCTCTGAAAGAGTCTCCTTGTAAGAAATGTGCCACAGTGTAATAAGCATTATAAATGGTGGAATCTGATAGAGATTCTATCAACCATTGCTGGTCCCATGGTAATTTTGTTCCAAGGCCGTATGTTCTAGAACAAGCATATTCATGTAACCATTTAAGTGTTGCCTGGAAATTCTTACGAACTTCATCATGATAAGTGTTAATTTCAGCTAAAGCCTTTTCTGCTTGCTTCTTCCATTCTTCATCACCATAATCCAAATACCATTGGTTGCAGAGGGCTACAACACACTCGTCTCCTGACCTGGATATAATTGTTTTCTCAGGCTCATAGTATATCACTGCTGTATTATCATTCAGAAGGTTGGATTGTAACTTCTTCTTCACATCCTGAATTTTGCTCCCCTTAAACTCTCCAACCAACAAAACACCATCATAGAAGCCTTTAAGGTAAACCATTTCTTTGGCTTGTGCTAATTTTTCCTTATCATTTTGACTTTGAATTTTGAGTGATTCGTACACATAAATGGCAGACAAGTTACCAAATTGTGGTATGTCTAGTATAGGTACAGGTTGGTATGGCGCGATCATATCAACATGGACGAAATACTTTTCTCTGAATGCCGGTTTCTTCTGTAAGTCCACGAGTGCCGCATAATCATCGGGTGAGTCACTTGGCACACTTGTAACTATACCTGTTCCCTTATCATCCTTGATGGTTAACATTGGTAAGCAATATATATGTGTGTAGCATGTCAATGGTGCCTTTAGGGCAGTTCCAATCAGATCTTTGCCTTCTACTTCTAATAGGATGGTAAATTTACCATCAGCTGCAGTGAAGCCCTGGTAAGACATGTTTCTGGCAGCTCTTTTGGTGCAAATAAATATACCATCTTTGACAGTTTCAAAAGCTATATATTTTATGTCAGGGTGAACCCAACAGTTTGTTTGACCATACATTGTTTCTGGTCTAAGTGTTGCAGCTACAAAGTTAACAGTTTTGCCTTCAAACAATTTTAATACTGGTGGTACTGGTTCAAGCACCTCCATCTTTATGAGAGTGTACTCCTGAGGACCAGCTCCCTCTCCGGAACTTCTATCATGGTCCATACATGGCTGATTGTCTAGTGGAGAGAAGATGGTGTATCGTTTACCATACATAATTTTATTCCTCTCTTTAAGGTGATGGAACTGCCACCTTATGAATGAATCATAGAATGGATTAGCATCTGTTGTTATGAATTTTCTACGCCAATCAACATGGATACCCATCTTCTTCAAATCATCCACAGCTCTTGGTGGGAAGTAGTCCAGCCAGTACAGTGCATCTGCAAACTCCTTGATTTCTTCCTCCGGTACACCAATGCTCCTCATGATCTGCCATTGGTACTTAGCTGCCCCGGATTTGGCAACTGCCTTGCTTTTCTTCCCCTTACTTTTATCTATAGGAACTACCTCTTCTTGGCTGGATGATGCAACCTCCTCCTCTTCTGGAAACACTGGTGGGCATCCATAAAGTTCCATTTCTCGTTTTAATTTATCAGCACAGGCCTTAATAGGCATACCAGTGCAATGGAATCCAAAGGGGAAAAGAACTTTACGACCCTTCAGTCTGTAATACCTTGACGCAAATTCACATTTTGAAAGTGAAAACGTATGGCCCAGATGGAGCCGGCCATTCATGTATGGGTAAGGGAATGTGCACATAAACTTCTCGTGATTTTGACCATCATCCGGGATGTCCACTTCGAATATCTTCTCCTGTTCCCATCGCTCTTGGACCGTCCTCTCAATCTCTTGGAGATATTGCACCTTAAATGTGCCTTTCCGATCTAGTGTCGTCTGAAATATGTATATCGTTAGAATCTTTAGCACTTGTATATTATTTCATATAGATTTTTGCGGAATTGAATCATCTAATTTGGCTATTTACTAGGTAATTTGTTAATACATATGTAAATTGCAACATGATTTCATGCCTATTGGGGAAAATGTACTAAATATTTTTACATATAACCTATTAACATAAAGTACGGTGCTAATTAATAAGATATTAAGTTAAACAGTGAAACTATAAAGATATTAACAAAAAGTTTATTGTTTTAGATCGCATTCCCCGCTTAGTCCGAAACCTCGGAACATGGGGTCAAAGACTGCCACCGTTGAGGAAGGTGAAGTCACACCCGCCAAAGAATTGGAACGGCTAGTCAAAGAGGTCACATTCGGATTAAAACATTTTTCCGATGTCATCACAAAAAAGAAATTGGAAATGTTGCCGGACAATGGCACGATTGTTTTCGAATCAATTGCAAATATTCACAAAGGTAAACATACATTATATTTATTGTGAGATAAAACGTAATTTTTTTAGGAACTGTGTTATTAATGTTGTACTTTGTTCCAGCAATAAAGCCCTATTGCGGGCGATCACCGCAGCTCATGAGCGCTGTTAAGCGGCTCTGTAAGGCACTGGCGATGCTGATACGCCTGTGCGACGAGGTGACGGTGGTGAGTTTGCACGCAGACGCCGAAGATGAAGAAATGGAGTCGTCGTCGGCGGCTCTGTCGCCGGAGCACGTCAGTTCTGTGGTGAAGGGCGTGACGTCCGCGGTGGAGGAGGTGGCCAGCCTCGCGCAGCAGCACATGGCGCGGCCAGCGCTCTCGCCGCGGCCCGCGCTCGTGTCGCCGCGCTCCACGCAGAGGAACTCTTTACCTGGTACGGGTGTATCGATCTTATAGTTACCGTCATTTATCTTATATACCGTTATTGATTTATGTTACGATCTGTAATGTATCGTAAAGTGTAATGCATAGATCATCTGTGGCGCATCACTGACACTCGCGGTCTGTCATGGAGGCGAGCAGGATTCCCGTTTGAACTGTGTACAGACAATTTGGTAAAACAGTGGGTACCACCAAAGTCGGAAACAATGAAGTACTGCATGGTTGTATTACGCAATGATAAATATTTCCTTTTAATCATATTTATTGATTCATTAAAAACATATGTGTCATTTATCAAATTACTGTTTGGTATTAAGTTTAACAATGATAGTATCGGTCACATTAACAGTGTTTGTTAAAACCTAAATATTATTGACTTTGAAGTACTTGTTTACACGATGTCTAAATGGTTTGTTGAATTTTAGTCAGAAAAATATCTCTATGCAACCAAATAAAGCTTTATGTACAATGTACACAAATAACTTATGTGATGCAATAAACCATTTGCCAGAAAAAATATTACGTTGGCGCTGGTTGTGAGATGAGCAAAGCCACATTTTTGTCTAAAATATTTTCGGATATAAAGTAGTAAAGAAAAAAACAATTGATACGTCAATAAGTTTTATAATAAACAATATTATTACGGTTTACAATTTGCTTTGTTTTGGCTTCAGCTTAGTTCAGCTTTGCTCATAAGTCAACGTTATAAAGACACATAATTACAAAACCCACGTAACATACCCGCAGATATCCCGCTGACGCCGAAGGAGCGGTCGCTGCTGACGGGCGAGGCGAGCGCGGAGGCGGGCGGCGTGCGCGCCTCGCACTCGTCCGAGTCCGTGCTGGACGCGCCCGACTCGCCGCCGCCCAAGCCCGCTAGGCCCAACCGGAAAATCGAGTTGGCCCCACCGCTGCCGCCGAAGCGGAAGTCCGCCAACGACAACTCGCTCCTAGCTCTATCCATC
>DWIE01000138.1:0-21310 GCA_018248235.1 Choaspes benjaminii
GGGTGGGGGGGGAGGGAGGGGGGGGGGGGGTGGGGGGGGAGGGGGGGGGGGGGGGGGAGGAGGGGGGGGGGGGGGGGGGGGGGGTGTGGGGGGGGGGGGGTAGTGTAAGGTGGGGGGTAGTTTAAAGAAATGCTAGTGGTATAGTGTAAAGGAATGCTATTGGTAGGGTACAAGGGGGATGACTATAAGGGAATGCGTGTAGTAGAATGTTAGGAAAACACAGGTATAGTGTAAGGGAATGTTTTTGGTATTATAAGTAGGTAGGAAATATTCGAGTGTGTATTTTATTGTTCACAATTTTATCTTTACCCCCCTTTTAAAAATGACAGTAGATTTCAATTTTTTTAGAAATTACATAAAACGACTTGAAACACTAGAAGAATTATTTCTTCTCTATTCAAAAAATAAAGATAGTTTAACTTTAAAATTGATCAAAAATAAATATAAAAAGATTTTAAAAGGAAAGGAATTTGAAAAAAATTATAATGAGAAATATTTTGAAAATAAAACAAAAAAAATAAAAAATAAAATTAAAAAAATAAAAAATGGATTTAAAGAAAAATTTAAATTAAAAAAAATTTTGTGGTTGATAAAAAATAAAAAATTTATAAAAAAATATATTTTGAAAAAAAAAGAAAAGGATTTAGATGGAATAGATTTAATAGAAATTAATATAAATATAATTACAAATTGTAAAATGAATAATTTTAAGTACCTTGATAACAACTTTGATAATAACTATGATGATAATTGTAAAAATAACCTAAATAATAACCTTAATAATAATGATAACCTTGAAAATAATAGCCTTGATAATAATAACCTTGATAACAACCTTGATAACAACCTTAATTATAACCTCAATAACAACCTTGATAACAACTTTGATAATAATTTTACGGTCATTTGTTGTAATTGTAAAATTGAATTAAAATTTAAATTATTAAAATATCATTTAAAAAGTAAAAAACATAAAAAATTAAGGAAAGGAAAGGATAAAATAGGGAGACTTGTAGGAGATTTAAAGAAAGGAGAAGAAATAATAAAAAAAATTGTAGAATAAAAATTGTGATTTTAGAAATAATAAAAAAAATTTTAGAATAAAGGTTAATAAATTAAAGAGATTTTAATTAAAGGCAACAAGAATATTTAGATTTTGTGTCGTTGGATATAACAAGCATACGGGGGTTTATTTATAATATTATGTATTCTTCAACATTTAGTTTACTTCTTTGTTAAATAATTAAAAATCTTCCTGGGTACATATCCTAAACTATAATCCCACAAAAACATGCCAACCTTTCTGTTTACATCAAAATAAACCCACAAATCTTTAGCAATTTCACATCTGAGACTCTTCCCTTCTTTCCTGTACTTACCCAACTTATTAATAAAATCATTTAAAATTTGAGATTCTAAAAATTCACTAAAATCCAATTTTCTAAATTTACATTCTGATTTGATTATTTTCGGTATCTTTAAAGGCTGTTTTCTTCCTTTGATACTTTGCCAGTAATCTAAAACTAAATTAGAAGGGATTACTTCTAAATTAAAATCTGTATTGTTTGTTTTGATAGGCGGTACATAACTGTCATAATTTAATTTACTATTACTGTTATTTTTAATTACTTTTACTTTCTTTTCATTGATTTCATAAAAATCCGCATTCCTTTTAATGTTTATGACCTTTTCTTTATTAAATAAATGATACAACAATGTCGTAATTATTGTTAAAAAACATAACTTGGTTTTTAAATATTTTTTAGAAAAAAATAGATTTTTCATGGGTATACTGGTGATTAAAAATAAATTAAAAAAGATGATGAAGTTCAAAGGTGATGGTCGTATAATATAGGACGTAAAGATTATAAATAAGAATTTAGAGTAATTCTATAATGATAGTGATAATGCACTTAATCAACATAAATTAAAAAATACAACTTGTTTAAAAATTACTTTTTAAGTTACAATGACTTAATCATGTATTTTTAAAAGAAAGTTTTTTGGTATTTGAAAATTCTGTTTAAAAAAATTGTTTATTTCTGGTGAAGTGTTAAACTGGTAAACATTTTTAAATCTTATGACCGAATTTTATTATGGATCTATGAAATGCAATTGGATAGTGTTGCTGGTCTATGCATAGTTAACTACTTCCTACAATAGTCTTATACAGCATCAAGGTCTACGCGGGTGCAATACGTGCTCGCACGGTTAATACTGGGCAATTATTTGAAGATACGAAGCTGTACCTGATATGTTGGGTTCTATAGATTTTTTTTAAAACATATACAGTGTCTTGTTTTTAAATTTAGGTTACTACTATGGTTTTTAATTATTATTTAATTTAAATTAATGTGCTTATGAATAAATGTAAAGATAAACCAGTGTAAATGTCTAGTTCAAACATGGTAAATAAGAGTACAATTACAATTTAATATCACAATATTTATTTCTTAAATCCTGCGAAAAAAGCGCAAATAGAAAAAGTTATTATGCCTAGCCTTTTTTCACCACCAAATTCTACAAGATCTTTCAATATAGCAATTTTTTGTAATCCGTCTTTTTTACTGAAATATTTTTCAGATTTAATCAACTTAATTAAATCTTCAATTATTGTGCAATTAAAAAATTCATCAATTCTTAGTTCACAATAATCTTGAGGTTTAAATTGTGGTGGTAATTTCGGAATTTTTAAAGCTCTTCTTCTGTTTTGTATCTTTTTCCAATAATCAAAAATCCATTCAGAAGAAATTACTTCATTATCATTTATTTCTTGCAATTCAACTTTTAATTTCGTAATATGCTGATCATCTTCTTTGTAAAATTTAAATGAATTTAATTTTTCTAAATTTTTTTTTTCATTTAAAAAATCTTTAGGTCGATTTACCTCCACATTTAAATCAGACTCCTTACAAATAAAATGATAAACACTAGTTATTGCTACTGTAAATAAGCTTAATTTCGTTTTTAAATATTTTTTAGAGAAAAATAATTTTTTCATTGGCAACGGTAAATTAAAAATGGTTTAACGAAGACGAATCTTAATTGGTTTTGATATCAGTAATATAAATTGTAATTAGAGTATGATGTGAGTCAAAAAATGAATAAATAATGGGTTAGGCGTGAAATAACAAATAAAAAAAGTTTATTATTGACGTCATCGTTAATAATTTTATAAACAAGAGTTAATAATAATGAACAAAATAATGAATGGTGTATTGGTTTAAGATAATTAATTTTAAAATTATGTTATGTAAGTATTTATTATGTAAATATTTATTATTCTCATCTTACAACTCGTATTTTATTTTATTCTCATCTTACAACTTATTTCATAATTTCAAATCCCTTCGTTTTACTCATTACCTTTCACTTTTAATTCTCACAACAGATGTTTATACCATCGCTCTTATCATTTTGCGAATCAAAAAAATCAAAATTAAAACAAAAAAAAATGATATGCAGCCAGAATTTTTTATTAAAAGTACTTAAAAGAAGTCTCTAAAGTCAAAATGTCTTCTAGAAGTGTATCACAGAACTCTTAATTAAAAAGTAAAACACATTTGTTCTTTCTTAAATGTTTTATTTTGAAATATTTTTTTTCAACATTTTCAAAAGGTGTACAGTTTTTAATCAGAAATCATTTTTTTTCGAATTTTTAAATAAGGGGAAACACGCAAAGTTGAGTTTGTTTTTACAGTTTATGTGTCATTTACAATCCTTTTTGTCTTCCGTTTTTTAATTAATTAGCCATTATAAAAAAATGATTCATTAAAAGGGGTATGGATAACTTCCCGAGACACTACTTTGATAGTTTTGCTAAGACAAACCAGGGAGAAGTCAAAAACCAGTATTATGATCCTTTCTACGTTAAACACAGAAAACGCACAACAAAGGCACAACTCAGAGTTTTGGAAAAAACATACGAAACTTGTCCACGTCCTGATTCGGCTTTAAGGAAAAAGTTAGGTGAACAATTGGGTATGACGCCAAGAAGTGTCCAAGTTTGGTTCCAGAATAGAAGAGCAAAGATTAAAAAGCAGCAGCAGTCTATGGAAAATAGGTCTAGCCCTATTATGAACTACATACCCCAAAGGAGGTACAAGACTTTTGAAGAATTAGAATTGTATCCCATGAACAATAGCCTGACATTTATGCCGGTTATGTACCAGAACAGGCCTGCGGTTGAACACCAAAGGGAAGAAAGATATTATCCAGATGAAAGAATGAGATATTATGGTAGGATGTATCCTTTTGAATGATTGTAAACTTATTAAATTAATTAAGAAAATTTTATATGAGATTGTTACGCTGGTAAATTTTTCATTATAATCCCATAGTCTATTTTAAATCTAAATCATTTTTTTGTAAATCCACAATTTGTTCTATTTTCATCGTTTTTGTTCCAATTTTTGTTCCATTCTATAAAACTTTTGCGTCTAGCCCCAAAAAATGTACGTTGACAGTCTTTTGGATCAAGAAGGAAAAGAAGTTTGTGTAGTAGGAAAATTGGAGAAAGTAGAGCAAGATATTGTTTTTTTGAGAGTCGGGAAAAAGGAAGTATTGGTTAAACACAATGGATTAGACAGTTATAAGACCAATATTGTAAGAGTTAAGGGCGTAGTAGAGAATGGGATTCTGCAGGAATCAACTGTTTATAAACTGTCAGATGATTTTGACTTGGATTATTTTAATAGGTTTGTGGCTGTAAATAAGAATTTTAGTGAAATATTTTAATGATTTTATTTGTAAAATATATTTTATAACATTTATGTGAAGCCATTAACATTGTTTTAAATTATTTTATTGCCAGAGAGGCCACTGTAACCGTAAATTCTATAAAATTTTCAAAGATTTAATTTATTTATTTTTACGTATTTTTTTAAGAATAAACATATTTTCTAATCCAATCTTATACAAATCTTCTCCTTTCTTTTTAAATGTTTCTAATCCGCTGTTAACTATTTTGGAATCAGCATGGTAAAACAAAATCCATCTAAGCCACAAATAAACTAAAGTCATTTCAAAATCTTCTTGAATCATCTTAAGCATTGTTTCTCGTAAAATTGTAATTAAATATTCCGGAATGTGCTTAATAACGAACTCTACACTATTCTCTGGAGTAGAAAGTACAACAAACTGTATTATATCTTCTTCTCCTAATCTAAGAGCTCCTAATAAACTTTTAAGATATTCTTTCTTTTCTAAGTAATTTTTAATTGCTTCTGGTGTTGTCTCTACATCTAAATCTAAAGGTGAAAATTGTCTGTTAAAACTTTGAAATACTACAATTCCTTCTCTTGTTTGGACATAAAATTTGTATTGATCTTTAGAATGACGCATTTTCAGAGTTTCTACAATCTTTTCCTTGTCAAAATTTTGTTTTTTATTTTTATAAAATCTATCGTCGTAATTTTCCCAGTTTTTATTTTGTGATAATTTTAATTTTTGTAAAATTTCTCCTGTAACAATATCACAAACAAATAAAGCATTGTATTCTCCTCCTAAAATAATAGATTTACCATCTAAACTCATTTCTAAATGTTCTGCTCCTTTATCAGTCATAAATTGTTCATTTCTTTTCCTATTTTTAATAGAATAATCAAAAGAATGAAGATAATTTAAATCTAAATCATAAGTTATAATTTCATTAGAAAAAGAAATTGATATCATATTATGTTCAACTCTTAAAGTAATTGGCATCCTATCTAAATCTAAAGTCTGTTGATCACCAGTTAAATAATTCCATTTCTTAACTTGATTATCTAAAGACAATGAGAATAAAGCACCTTTGTGATATTCAAGTTGCTTGATAATAGCTTCGTGACCAATTAAGTTATCAATTTCCTTGGATCTCTGGAGGTCAACAATTCTAATTGAACAAGAATCAGAATCGCCTAGGAATAAAAGAATACCGTCATCACATACAACAGCACTACTAACTTTTACAGGCACCTTAAAAGATCTAAAACACGTTCCATTTTGAACATCAAACAATGAAATATGTCCATCTATTGCCAAACTTAAAATAAAATTTTTAACAAAAAACACTTTGTGAATAGGATGAGTAGATTTTGGATCGTGGAGTGTATTAATAATTTGATTATCATCATATAATCTCAGTTTTTTATCCGAACAGCCTGATATTAGATACTCTTTAGAAACATCAAAAGTAACAATTAAAGGCATAACCAACTCTAAAATAAACGAATCTTTTTTTAGATCGTAAAGTCCTACAAAATCTGAACATTTAACGGCCAAAAGACCATTTTTAAAAGCCATCTCTTCTACTTTATTTTCAATATCCAAAGAAAAAATTATTTCGAAATTTTTCAAAATCTCAATTGTAGTCTTATTGTCTTTATATAACCCCACACAGTATAAATCTTCGCTTACACACGCACAAAGTATTTTGCCTTCTTTTTGCTGCTTTTCTATAAATACAAAATTTTTATTTTCTTCTTTCATTTTATAAATTTGTCCGTTATCACAGAAAAATAAAACAAAGTTTTCAATTTGATAAATAGCAATAGGCCTACTCTTTACTGTCTGAATCTTTCTAGATAAATTTTTCTTAATATCAAATAGTCTTATTGTAAAATCATCAGAGCCAGTTAAAACCATATCCTGATAAAGCAAAATAGAAGTAATCCTTTCAGTATGCTCCGAATTTCTTCTATACAATTCAAACATATTCATTTTATATTCTTTAGGATTGTGCCATATTTCTAGTTCGTTATTATCATTTGTAAAAATGAAATCCTCTGTTGCTAAAATGTGATTTCCGTCTTTCTTCATTGTTGCAATAGTTTTAGAATTATACGAGATTGTAAGTTCATTGTTTGTTAAAATATAAAATTTTTCATTTAAAAAATAAAAATCACGAATATAACCAGAAGATTGAGCTACAACAGAATAAACATTTTGGTTGTATCTGTAAATGTAGGTATTAGAAGAGAAGTAGATATCTTTATCAAAGTTTAAGCCTCTTGAAGGAGAAGATGTCGGTATTGCTGTTTTAAAAGAGTAGTTGACCATTGTGAGGGTCATAGATGAATATGTAAATTTTAATGATAAAAATTATTGAATGAAGAAAGACGACATTTGATTAAAGTAATAGGCTTATTTAATTTGGATTCTCTGATACTAATTTTTTCAATGTTACTATCCCTCAATGTCTCCAATTCCACTTATCACTATCAAAGCAAAAATAAAAACGAGACTTATGATTATAGAAAGGAACTTGGAAAAGAGTCTTAGTAAAGAAAAAATATCTCGAATAAAAGAACACATTCAAAAAAGATTTAATCTAAAACCAGAAGAAACACAGACGGGAGTAGAAGAACCAAAGCTATTTACAAAAAATATTTTGGGATTCATTGACAAATAAAATTAATTTTTTAAAAATGTGACCGTAGATGCAAATTTAATTTTAAAAAAAGATTACGATAAAAAAAATGTCGTTAAACAAATAAAGAGGAGATAAATTACGTTAAAAAATTACTTTAAGATTATTATATTTTACAAGTAAATAGGGTAAATTCAATACTAACTCTAAAAATAAGTAGCTTAATCACTACCTAACTTACAATAAATATACAAATTATTATTTTTTTCAGTAGAATGAGAAATTAAAATAATTTAATTTGCTGAATCAGCAACCTCTGATTTTTTAATACCATAGAAGGCTCTCTTTTCTTCTGCTGTCTGGAATCTACCTTTACCAATCTTAGAAGAAGTATCAACGAACTTAATAATGAGTTCTTCAGTAGCTTTCTTGGTTTTATAAAGAGATTTCCTAAGGGTTACAACACGCTTACGTGGTCCAATAACAGCACCTTTAACCATAACATAATCATTCTTAATAGATCCATAATGTGGTATTCCTCCAAGTGGTGTAATTGGTTTTTCAGTAAGATCAAATTCAGTTTTAATAAGTTCATTGCCATTTCCAATCATGTAAACTTTCTTATTGGTTTCTGTTCTACGGTGGAATCCCATTTGACCAGCTCTAGCCACAGTGGTCATAACTCTACTTGGATGCCAGGCACCAATACAAGCAACCTTTCTTATACCTTTACGAGATTTTCTTGGTTGAATAGTTACTCCAAACCTTTTGACTACACCTTGAAAACCCTTTCCTTTTGTTACTCCAATAGTGTCAAGATTCTCATTTACTTCAAAAACTTCATCAATAGTAACTTCTTTCTCAAATTTATCGAGAGCCCAGTCGACCTTCTCGTTAATTGTTCCTCCGTTAACTTGGATTTCAGAAATATGAGATTTCTTCAAATGTAAAGCAGGGATTTTAGTAGGTTGGGTATGAGCAAGAATTCTAACAACAGAAGCTCTCTTTCTAATTTCTTCAAGATCTTTCTCAGCTTTCTCCTTGTTGTATTCCTTAATATTAGCAGATAATTGTTCCCAACGCTTTCCAAATTCTCTTCTACGAACAGATTCATCGATATGAGGAGCAAGAACAGTGGCTATTCTATTAAGACCTTTACCTGTAATTTCATAACCTGTTACACCATAAATGACCATTGGTGGTGTCTCAATAAGAGTAACTGCATCCATAATCTCTTTAGAAAGTTGTTTATTCTTGGTTTGAATAATCTTAGACCTAACAACGTGCGTCATTCCTGCCTTATATCCAATAAAAGCTGTAAGATGAATCTTTTCTTCTTTAACATCCTTTGGGAAAGCTCTAATAGATGGTTTAATAGTCTTTGATCTCTTTCTTGGTCCAAAAGCTAATGATCCATGTCTTGGTGCATTGAATTTTCTACAACTCATTTGGGGGTAAAAAATTTTAAAATTTAAAGAAAAAAAAAATAACGGTCAAAAAAATTTTAAAGAGAAGAGAAAATTATTTTTATTACAAACTATAAAACAAAATAATAAACTAAAACTAATCATTTAATCCTTTTTCTTTCTCCAATTCATAGCACAAGTATCTCCATATTTTATCACATGTTCCATTGCATCGACAATTCTTAAAATTTCATCGACACACCTGCCAATTTTATCGTGATGAAGGCAGTAGTAGTACATATTAAGTTCCTTGTCTAAAATCACAGTAGCTCTTTTCGTAATATCAAATTCTTCATCATAAAGACCAATTGAATCACTTAATCTTGCTCCAGTGTCTGAAACTAAAGGAAATTTACATCCTTCAATTCCATTCTTGTCTCTTGGAGTAGAAGCCCAAGCCTTGTGAGAATAAACTGAATCTTTTGATATAAAAAGAATTATAGAATCTTTCTTTTCAAATTCAAGATAAACATCACTGATAGCATTAATTTCTGTTGGGCATACAAAAGTGAAATCTAAAGGATAAAAAATCAGTACTACGTTTTTTTTGCCTTTAAAATCGCTTAATTTGATTTTTTTGATTTCGCCATCAATAAAGGCGGGCATTTCAAGATCTTTTGAAATTTGAGGGAAGTACATTTTTGGGGGTAAAACCAGTAAATATTTAAAAACTAACAAAGAAAAATGATATGTCAAATTATAAATTTTAAAGAAACGTATGATCGAAAAGATAATTTGTTAATACGTACTAAGCAAATTTATTTATTAAAATATATATTTGATTAATTTAAAACAGTTTTTTCGGTTCATTTTTTGCTCATAATCATGTAAATTAAATCTTAAACTTGTTTTAAATCTGTATCAGAAATGTTTTAAATTTTCTTAACTTAAAATTAATGAATAGGTGAAGATTAAATGCTGTTTGTAGTTCTTATCTTTATTCTGAAAATGATTAATTGTTCGAATTCATTAGAATCATCTAAACAAGAAGACGAAATTATAACTAACCAACAAGATGGCAATGTTGAAAATGTGATAGTAAAAGTAATAACGACTACTACTATAATAGAAAAAGAAGAAGAAATAAAAACAGAATGCTCTGATAAAATAAATATACCCAATCAAAATATAAATGAGAAGAACGATAAAGACATTGAAATTAATCCATGTGTTGACAAACCTCAACCAACTGAATTTAATCAGCCTACTAAACAACCTCCTCAGCAAATAGTTGTTGTAGAACCGAAAACAGATAATAAAAAGTGTTTTATTGTAAAAGCTACAACAGATTCCTCATCGATAAAAACGCTTTTAGAATCTAAAAATATTCTTACAAGACATTCATATACTAGAAATTTAAATGCATTTTCTTTTTGTGTCGATGACAGTTCGATTGTTGATGAATTAAGAAATAAAATCAAAGAAGGAATGATAGTAGAAGACAATATATACACAACTTCTGCTACGCAATATCCGATTTCTAGGCATTTATTCTTAATTAATAATTATTTAAATACTATTTTTAATAATTATTTCTATGATAATATTCTGTTTAGGCTATTATTTATCGATAAACTTTTTAGATATCTTTTTGGATCCTACAGTTATAATTACACAGGAAAAGGAACACGTTTATATCTGCTTGATACAACTGTAGATGCAAAAGAAAACGTGTTTAATATAAGTAACAAAACGAAATCCTGTAATAATCATGGGAATACAATTGTTAGTTTAATTAAAAATTCTGAAAAAGGCTACTCTAGAGATGCTGAAGTTTTCGTTTTAGATGGCGTGGATTGCAATGGAAGAATAAGATTATCAGAAATACTAAAACAATTAGAGCAAATAAGTATTGATGGACGACCAACCGTTCTATTATTTGGTGTTTCTGGACCTTATTCTGTAATTCTAAATGAAGTTGTAGATAGGTTAAGTTCTAAAGGAATCATTGTGATTTCTCCTGCTGGAAATAAACATGACAACAGTTGTTATTACTCACCAGGATCAGCCAAGTCTTCTCTTACTATTGGTTCTCTAAATAAATACGCCAATATTTCACAATTTTCGAATTATGGAAGTTGTGTGAGATTATTTGCACTAGGTGAAGAGTTAAATTATAAAAATACGATCAAAGGTTCAAGTTTCTCAGCAGCAAATGTTGCGAGTGCTATTCTTATGTTCTTAGAAAAACATCCAAAATCAACATTCTCAGAAGTATGGCGATTTTTAGATAATAACTCACATTTCAAGAATAATACTCATCTTGTATTTAGAATTCCTTCTAAAAATAATAGTCGTACTTCCTCAACAAATTTTTACTCAATTTATATTAATTATGTTGTGCCTCTTATCACTTTGATAGTAATAATACTAATAATTTATTGGATTTGCAAAATGATAAGAAATAAAAACAGACGAAAACGTGAAAAAAGTCATAAAAATAATAGAGAATACATTTTAGAGCCTAATTTAAGGCATTGTAATGACAAAGACTTAAGTACAATACATGTAAATTAACTACCTTAATTTTTTATTGGAATTGAGGCACACTAATATCTTTCGTCTCTTTCAAGTGAAAAACAGTGTAAAGGGACACAGATAACATTGAAGCTGAAAAGAAGTACCACAAATAATCCCCAAAAGCTTCATAAATAAGGCCTGCGCAAATTGCTAATACATAACCAGACAACCAGTTTACAGTAATACCAATCATATTTCCAGTTTTAAAACAGTCTTTTGGAAAGATTTCAGTCGGAAGAATCCAAGGAACACTAGATACGCCTAAATTGTAAGAAATAACAAAAAAATACACTAAAACCTTATACCAATCAACACAACCCATTAAAACAGTAACGACTAATAAAAAACTACAACTAATGAACATCATTGTCTTTCTTCCAACTTTATCAAGAAGAAAACTGCTAACCAAACCAACTGGTATTGCGCATGCCATACTAGTAATATAAATAACTGAGTAGTTGGGCAGGTGGCCCATTACTTTTGCCGAAAACATAGCCACGAAATCTGTTCCACTTAGATGTTGAGCTAAATGAAATAGAGTACAAGTTAAAAGAGACTTCCTTGCTTCTTTCATTCTAAACATAGGAAATACGCCAACATGTTCGATAAGTTCCTCTTGTTCTTTCTCCTTGTCTTTCATGAAGAATATCAAAAGTGCATTTAATAAAAAATAAAATGAAGCAATATACATTGGAATGTGCCACTTATCAAGATCGTTCATTGTTCCAAATAATCCTCCGACCATAATCCCAAGAGAAATACCTATAGCATGGATACTAGGAATGAACCCACTTAATTTTTTTGGTGCGTTATCTTTTAAAAAATCCGGAACTACTGCGCAAACTATACCCGAGGCTATTCCTATAATTATTCTTGTAATTGCAACTGTTATGATACGCGGAATCATATATTGCAAAGAGTAGGCAAGGCAATTTGCAAAAGAAGAAAACATCAATAAATGCTTACGTTTAATTCTAGGAAACGCTCTTACTAAGAAATTGGCTATTAATCCACCAAGAAAGATATTACTTATGGCAAATGTAGTTAAAAAATTAAAAACATTTTGATCAAGTCCATCATTTTCAGGAGACATCACATTTCTCATGATGTCATAAGAAGACAAACCATAGCCAAAAGAGATTGAGGATAAAGCTAGAACAAAGATGTTGTAAACTTTGTGATATTTCATGAATTTAGCAAAAAAAGTAGTCTCTTGTTTTGCATGTACAACTTCTTCTGAACTTTGGGATTTAAAGCTAATCATACTTAAACTTTCTCCTATATCTGCTGTATCGTTTGCAGTTACTTTTTCGGTAAATCCGCCTTCTTCATTTTCTTCTAAAGCTGTTAGTGTACCTTCGTTCATTAAGGATTAAAGATTTTTTTTTAAATAATAAAATTTTTAATTAACCGAACAAAAAAATAAAATAGAACAAAAAAGGTCAATTTAATTTCTAAAAAGCAAAATTTAAAATTCTCTTTTTAGCAATATTCTTAATAATTATTTATAGTGGTATTTACTTTAACTTTGAAATTGATGACGTAGACATGACGGATCGCTTTTTTGAAAAATTATATTTAAAATTTCAATTATGGATTATATAAAATTGTATTTGTTATTGTTTGGAAGTTTAACTTTTGCAAATCATTTTTTAAACTTTTTGTAAAAGAATAATTAATTTTTCTTTTGTTTACTTTAATTTATCAATTGCAATATCGACATTCATAAGCAAAAGTTTTTTTAACGAAGAATTGTCATCTATTTATTAAAGAATTCACTTGAGATCATCTTCCCAATAAATATCAAAAAATGCTGGTATCGTTAAACTTAATAATTTTTTTTGACATTAATGAAGTTTTGTTGCAAAACACATAATTTAAATGCTTAATCTTGATTGTTGGATCAGGAATATTCATCAACCTTAAACCCTCGATTTGATTTATCAACCGCGTGTTTGTAATTATGAACCGAAAAAAATAATATTGATATTAAATAACAGATCGATTGTAATTACATTTTTATCGATATTTTGAAACAGTTTTTATAATCTTTATTTTACTAGTAAAGTAATACTCACAAATTCAATTTATTGACAGCACATTAAAAATATTAATTTTTCATTTCCCTTTACATGGAAAAAAATTTTAAACACTTTGTTTACGATTCATTTCTAAATGAAGAAGATTATGATAAGATTCGACAAATCCATGGAAATCCGGAATATTTTTTGAAATATACGGACTTGTATAAGTTTCTACAGACCGAGGAAATGGCTAAATGTAAGGAATTGGACTTTTTTATTAATAATTTAGAAAAAATATTTAACCAATTTTTTGATACAACAGATTTTTTTTACACAATATTTGCTTCATATTATAGAAAAGGAGACTATTTATTGTGCCACGACGACAGAGTCGATAATAGGAAGTATGCTTTTACTTATTATTTAGAAGATTATCCTTCTGGTTCTCTCATTTTGTATAATAATTCTTGCGATAAAGAAATCAAGAGATTAGAAGTAAAAAAGAATAGACTGGTCATTTTTGAAGTTTCAGATATTTCTTGGCATGAGGTTGGTTATTGCAAATCAAATGGCAGAAGAGCTTTTACAGGATGGATTAATCATAAATCTATTATACACACGTCAAATATTTCCAGTACATCGAGTTTAACCTCTAAAATTCCTGATAATATTGGTTATATTGATTTTGTGTTGTCATTTGACGAGTCATCTATTCTTCAGTTTCCTGGTCTTGAATATGATTTTTCTCACTCTTGTAAACGAGAATCTGGTCCTTTTTACATGAGAAAAGTCTGTGAATTAGAATTAGTACAACCGATCGGTCTAATTATAGATGATTATACTATGATTTACTTCCAAGCTTATGAATTTAAAGACTTTAATTATATTTTACTAAATGATTACACAAATACAATTGCAACAGATAATATAATTGATATTTTAATCTTAGAATGTGGAGAATGTGATGACGACTGTTTCAAATTCTTGGATGAAGATGGTAATCCACGATTTGCACTTCCTTTACTCAATAAAGTCCTTTACGCTATCAAAAGAAATAAAATGAAATATTTTATAGAGAACGCTGCCAAAAAGAATTTTAAGATGGTTCATATGATTTATGAGAAAAACAAACAATAAATGTCTTAATAAGCGCCTTTATATCTATAAAAAATTATTTAAAAATGTCATAAATGACTGACACAACTAAATTATAAAACAAGTTGCTCTTAACATTTATTTACAAGGGTTAACAGAAAACAAATTTTTATAAAAAGATTTATAAATAAACCAAACACCACAACAACAATCAACTTCCCAATCTATTTTCTAAACAGCACAGAAATAAGATGCTTGGATATTAGCAGATCTAAATATGAGATTTATTGGACAACCTTCATTTTCCCAACACAGAATCGCCTCGTTAAACATTTTGCAAGAACCTAAAATCATTCTAAATATTGTTGGGCATAATTCAAAAGACACATTGTTAAAATTATTACATTTAAATTTAATAGTATTTTCTCCATTTTGAATATAAGCAAATTCTTCATCGAAAACAAATTTCGAATCACCATTTTTCACTTGTTTCAGAACTTCGAGAAATAAATTTATATCAACATTGGTCACTTTTAAAGGTGTGAAATTAATTGTAAAAATATTCGTTTTATGTGCAAAAAATCTATGACGATAAACATAATACTCGAATTCATAATCGAAAACTAACATATTGTCGTATGTAAAGACTTTTAAAACTTTCATTTTGTTCATATAAAATTTTGGTTTATTAATGACCACCAATTTATTTTTTAAACTGACTGAAATAAAAAAATCATTATCAAGACTGATGTTACAGCATTTTGTTTTATCATCTGATACCATTTGTAAGAGAAGTTTATTGTTTGAATCTATAATTAACTCGTTAGATTTAATTGAATTCATAAGCTTGTCAAGCAACAAAGCATTTTTTGGCGAAATTATACAATCCATGAAGGGTACAAAGATAATCAATATAAAAGAAAAATCAGTCAAAAAATATATGATAATGTCTTGAGACGTAGTATAGATGCATTTTAACGGGATTTTAAAAGGTAGTGATTAAATTTAATACAGATTTTTAAATCATTTTTTTTAATTGGTCGATGTTAATTTTTATTCATTGATTTATTACAAAACCTTTTGTGTCATCTTCTTATACAAAACCGAAGAGTATAACTCTATTACGTAAATGTCACATTAAACCAATTAATCAACTTGATAACGACGAAATGCTCCTTTTCTCCTTTTCAATCTGAAGTTGGCCAATCGATTTTAATAGAAAAGTATTTAAGTAGAAAAAACGCAATGCCATTATGGACGAGAATGAAAATGTGGAATATTCAAGAGAAATCGATGATAATTGCACCTCGATTTTAATCAGTGAAATGAAAAATAAACTTGATAAATTAAAAAACAAGTATAAAGATCCCAAGGAATTAGATGAATTTTATAAAATCTACACCAGATATCTAAGAACTAAACAGAATAAAATTAAATGGGAAAACATTGGGACACCCAAAGATAGACTCGTTAATTACAACGATATAGATCATCATACGGCCAATGCCCATAATCTTTTAAATAAATTAGCTGTATTGAAATTAAATGGAGGCCTTGGCACCACGATGGGATGTGTAGGCCCAAAAAGTGCGATATCAGTACGTGATGGTAAGAACTTTATTGATTTAGTGGCTAAGCAACTTAAATTTATCAAGAAAGGATATAATGTGGAAGTGCCATTGGTTTTAATGAATTCATTTAATACGGAAAGCATGACTTCTAACTTAATATTTAGGCATGAAAACATTTTGACATTCAATCAAAGCAAATACCCAAGAATATCTACTGATACACTACTACCTCTTTCTGATACAGAAGCGCCTTGTTCTTACTATCCTCCAGGACATGGTGACGTTTTTTATTCACTTCAACAGAGCGGTATGTTAGACAAATTATTAAATGAAGGCAAAGAGTATCTCTTCGTTTCGAATATTGACAATTTAGCTGCGACAATAGATTTAAAATTACTTGAGTATTTTCATGAACAACAACTCGAATTTCTTATGGAAGTGACTGACAAAACCAGGGCGGATATCAAAGGTGGGACATTAATAGAATATGAGGGATCCTTAAGACTGTTAGAGATAGCTCAAGTTCCTTCAAGCAAAAAATCCGAATTTACGAGCGTTAGAAAATTTAAAATATTTAACACTAATTCTGCTTGGATCAACTTAAGAGCTCTTAAAGAGAAACTTTTCTATGGTACATTCGATTTAGACATAATTGAAAATAAGAAGACAGTTAAAGACGAGAGTGTGATCCAACTTGAAACGGCAATAGGTTCTGCTATACGATTCTTTGATAAATCTTGTGGTGTCGTAGTACCAAGATCGAGATTCCTTCCGGTCAAATCGTGTTCAGATTTATTCTTAGTTGAATCTAATCTATTTGTTGAAAAAAATGGTGCACTTTTATTGAACCCACAACGGGTACCAGCAACAGTTCCTACGATAAAATTACTCGGATCGAATTTTAAAAAGATTGATAGCTACGAAAAGAGTTTTAAGGGCATTCCCGATTTACTGGAGTTAGATAATTTGACAGTTAGCGGAAATGTGACTTTTGGTAAAAATGTGACTTTTAAAGGAACAGTTATAATCATTGCAGACGAGAATAGCACTATTAATATACCGGATGGGTCAATTTTAGAAGACAACATACTCTATGGAAATTTACCTATAATAGATCATTAAAGAATAAATTTTAAAGTTTAATATCAGCATAAATTTTTTATTATTTTCTAATTTGTACATTTTTAATATTTTAAAATTTAATTATATGTCCAATAATAGTTCTTTAAATAAAAACAACATAATCTTTGAGCCAGCATATTACTTAAAATCAAAACAGACATCAAAAACACCAATAATACTTTTTGATTAAATTTGATTAAACATTTGTTTTGTTTATTTTTAATGACAAATTAAAAAATCTAGAACACAATAACGAAATTGATTATGTTTCTTTCAAGTTTAATTGGTAAATAAACCCACAAATAATATTATTTTAACTGACAAATGATTTTTTAATTTTGGTGCTTTTTGATTGTTGAAAAATTATTCTTCTAGAATGTATAAATTTTCCCCTTAATGAAAATTTACGAAAAAAACTTAATTTCAAAATATCGGCTTTTTTTCAATTTTATGAAAGAATATCCGATATTTAAGACTCTTATAATTATAACACCATTGTTTTTTTCATTAATCGTTGTTGGCGAGATAAACATAATTCTTACTTATGTCGAAATACTGAGAGGAGTCGGAAATCAAGAAGGAATTAGTGAAGCTGACAGGTCTATATTTTCAAGACAGGCACTATATTATTTGTTTTACAGTACCTCGTCCTACTTAACTTTACAGTTGATAAGCAGTGCATTTATTTATTACAATATGAAACTATACAGAACTCTTATCATTTATTATCTTATTAAGACAATGAATATAGACAAACATACATACAATAGGATGAGTTCAGGTCAGCTTAAAGATGTAATATATCGAAGAGCAAATAACATATATAGAATAGTCGAATCTGTTTTTGAGAAGGGTATGTATCATGGCATATTTGTTCTATACAGTTCATATATCGTTTTCTCAAAATTTGGTCTCGTAATGTTCTTGTATACGATATTTACTTTGGTTCTCTTTGTGGCAGTTACGTCTTTTTTGATTAAAAGGAGAAATATGGTGAAGATTAGATACAATGCAGCACATGCAAAAGTTTCAGCAGATAGATATAACATTCTCACTAACTTTGATATTATTAAATCATACAATAGAGAAGTTGAAGATGTGAATACAATGGACAAAAATTTGTTACAAATGACCTATTACGGAAACAGATCTAATTTCTTATCCGCAATATCAGCGTACTCTAGTCGAATTGTCATGGTTTTACCATCTGGTATACTTTACTATATAATTATGAAATACAATATTATCTCTACTGTGTCTACTGGTGAAGAATTTGTGGCATACAATGGAATTTTTTGTATGTTGAAAGCTAAATTGAACAGTCTTAGAGTAGATTTAGTTAGGATTGGACAATATTCAGTGGATTTGGATTCTAGTGATTATGATAAATTCCTTCGTGATATAGATAACACTCTTCTATATTACAATTACACAGACAATAAAATAAATAATAGAGATTCTTTTTTAAACATTAAATGTTTGGAACACGAAACAGATCAACTTGTTATGTTTAACGATAATAAAGTGAGAATAGGCTTTGATATAAATAAAAATGTGCCATTAACTTCGAGTAGATGCATTTCCGAAAAAACTGTTGTTATTGATGATTTTGATAAAAGTGAAAATTTGGAAACATCTCTTGACCCTGAAAAGGCTTTCGTTTTTAATGATAAAATTATTTTTAGAAATTTGTTGGTAAAAGCAAACCATAAAGTACTTTTTAGTGAGGCAAATTTTACAATAAATAGAGGAGAGAAGATAGCATTGGTCGGTAAGAATGGCACAGGAAAATCTACACTTTTAGACATAATTTTAAGATTTAAAGAATATGAAGGGGTTATATTGGTCGATGGTCGGAATATGAAAAGTATTTATAAATTTGACCAAAGATCAAAAATTTCTTATGTTCCTCAAAAACCTGGTATAATTAGTGGATCTGTTTTAGACAATCTTAGATATCACGATTATTCAGTACCACAAAATATTATAGAAGAAACATGTGCAAAATATGGATATCATGAATTGCTTAGCAATTTACCCAACGGTTATGACACTGACGTAGGAGAAAATGGGAAATTCTTGAGTGGCGGACAACAACAAAAGATTTCATTTATGAGAGGACTTATAAAAGATGGCGATATTTTTATTATGGATGAACCTACAGCTAATTTAGACCCTCAATCGGAAATACAAGTCATTTCTCAAATTTTTAAATTAATGAGTTCTAAAACAGTCATAACTATAATACATAAACACTCGTTGTTGAGTGACTTTGATAAGATTTTAGGGATTTATAATGGTAAAATACATGTTTTTACGGATTATGATGAATTCATGAAGTATTCGCATTTATTTTGAATAAACAGCACATTTATAGTTATTCATTTCTTAATATTTTAATTTCTTATTTGCTTAAATCACCACGTTCTTAATCATTTTTTTTGCTCATAAGCAAATTTTTATCTTAAAACGTAAAATTGATTATCAAATTTAGGTTAACACTGCTATTTAAATTCTGTAAAATGTTGTTCTTCAATTGTG
Organism: Choaspes benjaminii; assembly: GCA_018248235.1. Taxonomy (NCBI): domain Eukaryota; kingdom Metazoa; phylum Arthropoda; class Insecta; order Lepidoptera; family Hesperiidae; genus Choaspes; species Choaspes benjaminii. The sequence goes on from DWIE01000138.1 coordinate 19,688, forward strand.
TAATATTTAATATCTTTATATTATGTAGCACAACTTTAAATCCAACTTTGAAATGGTCGTATACAAAAGGCTCTTCGATTTACGCCTAATTATACAAAGTTATTGATTTGTAAACTTTGAATTTTTTTTAACTAATCGATTTTCTTTATTAGCTTGGTATTAATTTTGGTGTCTGACCAATAAGTGCCCGCATTGAAAATTTTTAAATCACCCCCCTTACAAAAAACATGCCAAGAATATCAAGGACAAAAATTGTTGAGTCCGAGGAAATTTACACTGTCAAAACATTTCAAGACATTAAATTTGATGATATCTTCTTCAGAGACACATTTAACAATCCCGAGTCTGCGTGCATATTCCTGGCGCGCAGCTCATTAATAAAAAATACCATGCTTTGCTCGACCTGTGAGTCCAATAGACCAATGAGATTGGTAAAAAGGGAGAAGAGAGCTGATAAGTTTATTTGGAACAGTACAAAACCATGCTCAGCTTCCAAATCTATCAGAACAGACTCCGTCTTCGAACATTCTAGGCTGTGCTTCTGGAAGATTATTAAATTAATCAGCAAGTACGTCAAACGGGAACCCTTCCTCGAGATTGCTGATGGTCTTAAAATTGACAGGAAAACCGCTAGTGCCTACGGTTTTCTATGTCGTGATCGCATAATCGAGGAAGTGATTAGTAATAGTCAGAGGTTGGGAGGTCGTGATGAGTTCGGCATCCCTAAAGTCGTTTAAATTGACGAGAGTCTATTCTTCCATGCTAAGTACAATCGAGGCAATCATACTACTGGCCAGTGGTATGTAGGAGGAGTAGAAAGAGGCTCAAAAAAAGTCTTTCTCGTTCCTGTAGCCAGTAGAAATACTGCTACTTTACTTCAGGTAATACGGGACAATGTATTGCCTGACACGATTGTGATCACGGATGAATGGAGAGCATATAGCTCTGCATTACGTCAAATCACAGGGATTGAGCATAGAACTGTGAATCATTCTCTCAACTTTGTGGACCCGAATTATCCAGATGTTCATACTTAGAAGATTGAAGGGTTTTGGTCTCTGGCCAAAAGGGAAGTGCGTTCAAGACAAGGAATTAGGCAAGAAGAACATTACGAGTATTTGTTACAGTTTATATGGGCGCATCAATTGCCTAAAGACAAGCGTATGAATAAACTTTTACTACTTTTTAGATCGAATGCTTTCTGATATAGATACGTTTTTTTTTCTTTAAGATTTTTTCCCTTTTTATATTTTTTTTAATGCGGGCACTTATTGGTTTGACACCAACATGGGTCTAGATATATATATATATATATACAGTTTGTAACATTAAAAATGCATAATGAATTACTTTATAATTTTCACTTTAAAATCGTATTTTAATCATCTAAATTAAGTAAAATAAAATTGTAAATGTATTTATCATAATAATTGTTCTTTAAAATAGATGGTTTAGTCTTTAATCGGATTTTTGTATTTTTTGTAACATTTAAAATGGATATTTTAAGAAAAATTCCATTAAACTTTTTTATGATAACCCTTTTTTAAAACAAAACCTTTTTTCTTTTACGACCCCCTTATGAAAGTATATCCAGCTATACAATCTCAAATTTTATTTCTTTAT
>DWIE01000139.1:0-21306 GCA_018248235.1 Choaspes benjaminii
TATCATCAAATATTTTTATATGTTCAATGGTAGGAATAGAATTGGTAATTAGTTTTTAGTCAGTGAGTTTAATAATAACATTATTATTACTTAATACAATAATGGACTAGGTAAAAAAAAAAACAAAATGAATGCAATTAACATTATAATTTTTTCTAGCAATACGTAGAAACATTGCACAAGCTCAATCAATAGTTTCGGTACATTATTAACGATATATAAAAATAATCCACAATGTAATTTCGGCCTTGTGTTGTATGCCGTTGTTCGGCGTGAGGCAATAAAATACTCGCACAAAGTGACCTTAGCGGAATATGCCGGTGACCTTTAATGCAGCAGAAAAAAAGCTTTTACAAGCTTGATTTAGATAGAGGGAGAAAATCGAGTTTGGTCGTTGTTAGTCATTAATTTTTACAAGTGAACAAGTGAACTACTAAAATACCTAACCTAAAATGTCGGGTGACAGTAAATAATATACAGAACTTTACAAAAGTATTGCCTTTAACTTAACCCAGTAAACCTCTCATTTCAGAGTGGTTATATATAAAGAGTTAAATTGCGGCTGTAATAAATATAGATAACTTTAGAGTTATCATTAGTTGCAAAGGATAGGTGCAATTTTATATCGAATGTGACAATTTTTTTTTTATATTTTCGAAATAGCATACACTATATTTGAGCGTAATCTAGCAGGATGCGTAAATAAATGTGTTTCAATAATTATTATATTATATTGTACTTGTATATACCGGACTACATGTTAGTACTCCTTTCACACATTACGAAACAAGGTATTTAGGTCCTTCCGTTTGTGCGCTTGTAAGTTGAGAACAACTGACCTTTTTGTAAGCTAGATCATCACCAATAACAATTTAGGTGCACGATGAAGGGATGGATATCAGAATAAAAGTTAATTTGTGGGGAGGTCTATCAATTAGAACTTAGCCTGCGTGAGCGATGTCACGGGCGCAGCTGTTATTGAATCAAAGTATGCCAAGAACTATTTTACATGACTGTTATGACCTTATAATTTGTATGAAATAAAATAAGGACAATTTTGTAAAGTATTTATGTATAACGTAGTCACTGCCAACGTATATAACTTGAAGAAACTTTTAAAGCAGTGGAATTTAGCAGTAGTAGTAGTAGTAGTACTAGAGTTTCAGATAAAATTATATTTTAAGAACGCAATGAGATGGCGCCATCTATGATCATTTTTAGTAACTACAACTAACAGATGAAACGATGTAGTTTACATACCTGCATAAATTACATATTTTGTAATTCTGTGTAGTAAATAACAAAATAAAATTAAAAAGTAACTAATTATTTATAATAATATACATAAATTATAACACCAAGTCGTGCACACTAAAAGTTGAAAATGCTGTTTACCTATAGCTACAAAAAATAAATATGTCTAAACAAAACAACTTATAATATGTGCTAATGATTAGTTCTAACAAGTAATTACTTCACTACATATTAAGAAATTCTATCATATTATTACTTAGATGTTTGTGACATTTTTATTGGTGATAAAATGCCCTTCACTGTATTAATATTATAATAATAAATTGTATTTCATTCTGATCACACCTACATAGCTGGTATAGATGTACAAGTATGTCACATATATATTGATCAAAATTCACAAAAGTCATCATAATTTAAGATAAAATTTATTTACAAACACTTTATAATTGGAAATTATTGTAATAAAATTTACTCCCAATAAATCAGATATTATCTGTCAGTTTATAATAAAGAATAAATATTTATAATAAAGTTAAATAAAAAGAATAAAATGTTCTATTGCTAAGAAATGTATAGTAGGTTCTTTCATTCGGCACACACGAATTCACAAAAGGTTTGTGCTATTTGTGAAGATAAGAAAGTGTAAAATCGAGAGGCGGGGCCCAGCACCGTTACACGAAAATCTTACCCGATGCGCCCAGGCGACATGGATTCTTTGCAAACAATACTACTTACGATAAAATCATTCGTATGCCTAAGTGAGCCGACTACCAGCTCTGTCATACCATTAAATAGAAATCTACATTAGCATGCTTTTATAGGTCATAAAAATCATTGGAATACATACATACAAATAATATAAAGCTGATAACTATAAAGAATATATATTAGAAAAAAAAAAAACATAAAAACGGTTTTAGAAAGTCGTTATCTAACTGCAAACGTATAACAAAAAAAATGTAAAGCGAAAAGTTCGGATGCAACGGTCAAAGGAACTAACGAGAGCCAATAAATAAATTCCAAATAATGAGAAACAGGGCCGTAAAGAATTCAAAGTATTGTTAAAAGTTGCCGCGTCTACCTGAGATACTGGAGACTGAAAGCTGTCGTCCTCGCATGTCCATTCTATACAAGTAACGATTAAACATTGAATCTAGTTCGCCAGCAATTAATCCAATTACTTATTCATCTCTTATTTTAATCGTATCTTTCATTCGTCTGCCCTTCTTTCTGCAAAAACATTTAACAATAAAATTAACAATCAACATTATAGTCCTACTAAAGAGTTTAAGAAGTTATATTTGGTTAATTACTTATTTATTTTATAACATATATATATATACATGTTTATAATTTTATACGTCAATAATGGGGCTCTAAACCTGAGATCCTGTTTGCGTGATAAAAGGTAGATACCAAAATTTCTAACAGGTCGTCTCTTTCTGTGTACACACGTCGTACATTTTCTCCTACGGATCGACATTCCGGGCGGCCGTAAAATGACGGTAACCTTCATAAAAATGACGTCATTCGTAGCTATATTCTCAATTTTATCAGCTTTTATAACTTTCGATGGTGCGGACCCTAAGGACCCGTATCGTGAAAACAATTACTATGTATGTACCTGGTTCACTGCCATTACGCAAAGCAGGACAGTGCAGCAAACATTGCTTGACATTTTGCGAACTGGTTTGGTTAAACTATTTCAGATATAATATATAGCTCAGGTGTGTAAAAGTCAAGTTATTTAATTATAGGTACTATGAATAAAATTATGTAGATTTTAGTACAGTTTCGGATACAATATATTAATGCAGGACAGAGTACGGCTTGTTAAAACCGTGGTCGTAGACAAGTTAAACTGCGTGTTTTCATTATTCGCGTAACAACTAATATTATAGTGGATTTAATTAATTTCCGCGAATGTGCATGTTATTTAAGCAAGAATGTACACGTTGTCTTACCCATTCTATAACCATTTTCGAGTCGTCATTTTATTGTTCAACGCGCTTCTAGAATAACAACTTAATTAAGTAAATATGTATGTATCTGTTAATTTATCAGTATACGGCAAAATTTGCGAATAATTCTTAAGTTAAGTTATAAGCAGATCCTGTGGAGTTCGACAACATATTTAAAAAGGTTAAAATGTTAACATTCAGACAATACAAAAACGGAAATATTGAAATGCGTATATGTATAAATAGCGTAAAGTACGGAGGGATTACTTGAGAGACCGACGCATCTGTTCGCGAGTAACTGGCTAGGGACAACCAGGTGGCAAGGTTTAGGGGACGAAGGGTGCGACGACCCCGGACCCTATGGTATACACATGATAACTCCCCACACTAATCTTAACTCTGTCGCGTTAAGATCAAGGATCAAATTGTGCAATTTGTTATGTTACCAACAGACAGGACGTTGACAAAATTTTGTAGAAGTGATCTGTTGGTCACGCATCAATTGAATTGAGATACTAATTTATCTTAGTGACAAGACAAAAATATAAGTCCTTTTCTTCAAATGTAATTGATTCAATAACATGTTATGAGTATTGACACGTACTACTTTGTGTACTATTGACACGTAGTCGACAGATCTCTATGGCAAATGCGAGATCCGAAACATAGGAATTGTATAAATAGTAAATTAATGTGCTTACATAAGAGTACGCATATGTAAAATCTTCATTCTTCTCTTGCATAGCGCAAGTCAAACAAAACTAGAATTAAAAATAAGTAATTTAAGATGTTAGAGATTGAAGAAAAGTAAAGTTGTCAATTCACAGATTTTACTAATGTGTTTCAAAAGCGAAACAGTCAATAAATGACATAAATGAAATGCTTTCGCATACTATAGTGCTATTGTTATTAGTAAAAACGACTAAACGTAAACAATTGCTGTTTCCACGAAGAGCAATTAACATCAATTATAAAGTTCTATGTATTTTCCTTCTTAATGGCTGCATGCTTAACTTCAAGCAAAATAACGAGACACCTGGAAATATTTCAAAGTACGTATCAAAAATTGTGATAAATATAAAGAGGGCCTTGTTTTACACAGTTCACAGTGCTGTGACACACCCGATCTAGTTAGAGTGATATCTCTACCAATATCTACGCCCTACTATAACCACAGAGGAGGTGCACTATTTGCTTAATAAAAAATAAACATATCGCCCAACGGACCGGTCATATTATTCAACGGTGTACAAATGTGATTCACTTCTTTCAAAGGACTCCATGTCAGGAAAAAAGACCAGGTGGCACGTTCACAGAATAGCAACAAAAAAATGGTCATCATACCGAAATCGGGACGAAGGAGAACTCAAGTGTAATGTAAGAGAGAAAGTGTCTAAAATCGCCTGGCAATTTAACAGATAGGCGCCGATAATGTTCACCAGCACAATAAATCGCTGTTAAAACACGTGCAAGGAAGGGAACCAGTCAGGTGGCCTAACAGCTTTGTGTAGACTTGTGTTACAAAATGAATTGTTTAAGTTGGCAACTTGGCGGATTTGGTTTTTTCTACATTTTGGACGGTTTGCCATCTGTCGGATCAGGTACTTTTACAAATATAAGTAGGAAGCGTTCGAAATTCAAACTGAAATATTTACTGGTTATTGAAGAGTAAGCCAGGTAATTTTCAATTACTCAACGTTTGTTATATTACATTATACAAAATTATTATTACAAATTGAAAACATTTTGTTGTCAGTTATCTTTTTTCGAATAATAAACTAATATGTCGTTACAATGGAATATTTAGCATATATCGTTAATATGTATGTAACTAAAAATGTAACTTCATTACTAGTGTAATTAAACAATTACGGCAAGTCTGATACTTTAGACTAAGATTTTACCAAAACTGATTAAAGTTTTAACAAAACAGAGGACATGCCTCTTAATATGCACTCGTTTCTTCGTTTACTCCGGCCAAAAAACGGCCAGAAATTGTATTATTTAAATAATACCACACCTGATTATGGATTAAAATTCAAAATTTCTTGAAATACCGTTATTATAAAATACATATAAAAATCATTGAATTATAGTTAAATAAGGTAGAATAAACAAGCGGAAAACACTGACCTAGGGCGATATTATGATTTAAGCATTTAAAGCTATAATAACTTTTGTGAACGACTTAATTAAATTACAGGAACACACTTTGATAAACTAGTGGTCGCCTGATCGTTGAGCTTTGACCGTAAATAATCAAACGATTTTTTTTATTCATAACATTAAAATTCGTGAATAGTTGGTAAGAAACAAAAAATGTAAATCAGTCGACAAACATAAAAAAGTACTGAACTATTTCTTTTTGGCTATTTGTGTAAAGGTTACTTTAAGAGGCTATTTTATATATATATAAGATAAATAATAAACTGATCAAAACAACGAATTTTCGGTATCTTATTGATTAATCTAAATTTCTTCGTAAATTTCGAATAACAAACATATTAACATTGTTGAAACAAGGCCTAACTTGCTTATCTTACCTGCCCGTACAAATAATTTATCTGTAGGTATTGTACTGGGTTTTCCCAAACGTATTGAAAATGTGCAATATCCGTTAAGCATAACGTCATTATTTTATAAATATTTTTAAGTAGAACCAGAAATTCTACTACTACACTTTCAGATTATCCTTTAGTAATCTATATTATTATACTACTCGTAGAAGTAGGTACATTGAATATTGTTAGAAGAAACAATTTGGTACATTTGGTCCTAATACAAAATATGTTTAAATTGTTATCTGTTTGTCCGAGAATCACGTAAAACACATTGAATCGATTGTGATGAAGTTTTAAATGTTAGAATATTTTTTTGTTTTATAACAAACCTGGTATATAATATTTTTTTCCCGAATTTAATTTGATTTAGACAGAGGGCAGAAGCCATAAGTATTCTGGGTAGGCTGGACCTACTACACTGATAGTTAAAATTAATTCACAAATAGAAAGACATCCTGAGTAATAACATAAACTATACTTTATTTCGATGAACGCAAGTTTTAATATTGCATAGAACGAAAATGATATTCCAACCGAGTAAAACTGCGGGGCACAGCAAACCAATTATGTAAGTGTATCTTGACCAAAGACTTCGTTTTTATTGTTAGAGCCAAGACTAAAATAAATTTTGTTATTAAATAAAATTTCTTTTGAAGCATGCACAATAGCTACGAACGACGGTAATCGGGGTCTGAGCAATAAAAGCGGGTGAAAAATAAAAACGAAACTCGAAACTTTTTTATCGCTACGGGAAATGAACGAATGGCATGATTACATTGCAGAAACTGGTGTCGTTAAGCGTGACATCGTTGGTTTATGTTTTTCTACCACACTGCGTCAGTAGAGCAACTTGTACAGTACACATCTGTCACATGTGCTGAGACGCGTAACCACTAATCCCTTCTTAGTTCTGTTAAACAGCATTAACATGGATGTTGTTACAGATTACCATCAAATAAATTATATAATCCATGGAGAATTTCTCCTCCTGACTTTAAATATCTTAGAAAACATAGCTTTGATTAAGAAAGGAGTGCCTTTTTATAGCATGATTTAAAACTTGTCCGCGAAGCCTTTGTTTATATACCAATTTAATTTTATTATTTTAATCGTATTTTATCTATCAATATTGTTGTAGACCCGGTTATTTCTCAAAGCTTTCAACATTTCGGCGGATATAAAACCGGATATACGGCAGACTTGTTAAGGAGTTCTCTGAGAATTATTTGTAGCTACGGCAATTTTACAATACAGCATTTTATAAAATCTTAAATAGATCAGATGAAAACCGGACACGTTACAGAGTGGTTGTATTGTGGTTGTAAGACTTGCAGGGCAACTCTTTGTCGGTGTTCCGTCTGTCAATGTAAAATGATACTGCCCAAGCTTAAACTATAAAGTGGGTACTTTATTAAGCTTCCTATTTAATCAGTGTTGCTACACACAAATATAAGAATTTACATTAAAGTGTATTTTTTGTTATCGGTAATTACTTCATTTAAGATTACATTAAAAACCAACTATTATATAAAAAATATTATCGATACATCTAGCTACATAAATTATACATAAACATGCAAATTCAATATAATATCTTTGCTAGAAACTCTTTGTAAGGAAGTTCCAACATCCGTTGTATATAAATATATTGCTTAGTCAGAATTTATATTAAAAATATAAACAAACGGGTGGCATAATTTGAGAATATCATAATGGTAGTCCATATGCTGATCATTTAAAATGTTTCGAGGAAATTCAATACGGCCGTATCGTGTACGATACACATTATAGTAATTAGATTTCAATAATAATGGTAATTATGAAGAGAAGTGTGTGTAAAAAAATCAAAATGCTTATTGATGATCAATTTAAGTAAACACGTTAGTCGCCTAATTGTTTTGTAGTTAAGATATACTTGACTCGTCTTTGTATAAAGTTGATTACATAATTAGGAGTTTTTAAACATTTAATTACACCTATAACGATTATCTAATGTCTAATGTCTATTACCCGGAATTTGATCCGAAAAGGCAATGTAAATATATAATTGCTTAGTGTTCGATTAATTGGCCATGTAACATATAAATATTATATGACTTCGTACTGATATAAAGACAATTTTGATGCCATAGAGACGCAAGGGCAAGACAACGTTGATTAGCAAGATTCTAAGTCAGAGGTCTTTCTAGTATAGGAATTGGGCATTTGTGAGTAGGAAAATAATCCTGATAGCGTTTCACTTAGGATAACTTTTTGTCTACGAATAGGTTTAATTGGTCCGTGACGAGCATTCCAAAATTGGACCGGTTTAAGATTGAATAGGAAAGGTGAAGATGTTAATACATTTTTTTTCCTCCAAAGCATATACTTTCACCGCGCCGCCCCAACATTGTCATTGCGGCTGTGCGCCCGATTCGCTTACCTAATGTACTGGGTTTGCGAAACTACCGCCCGACACGCGCCGTGCGTCTACGGTTTAGGAATAGAAACATTTGGGCACGATATTTGCTCTGTCCCTTTCGTTAGTTCATTCGGGCAAGTTTTGTTACCTGAGACACGTTAATCCCTATAGTTATTCTGCATAAACATTTTTGAAAGCACGCCATTATAAATTGCTTAGGTGTAGGAAAGAGCATTGTTCTTTGTAACACAATATACATAATCTTTGTTTAACATTCAACTTTTTTTTAAAGAGCCCATAAAGGTTCTGGGATTTATTCTTTTGGAATTTCCGTTACAATCAGTTTGGGTAGATGTATAAATGAATGGCCATAAATTAGATGTAGAATTATGAATAAAACAGAACCTATGCTGTACTTTTTATAGTCAGTTGAAATATTTAAATTTGTGATCTCTTCTAAAATACTGATTACATTAATATATTATATTATACATTATAACAGTAAATAGTATTATGATTTTTACTTCTTAATGGAATTAGATGAACCATTTTATTAATGTTATAAAGTAGCAGTCCTTCTACCCAGTGATAAGTGTCTACTGCTGCATACAACCAACAATAACCAAGGCTGGAGATGTGGTGCTACTGTTGAGGACTAGGATGTAACACCACATGCCCTGTATATGCTGGTTGTCACGCCATTACTCTGAAACGCTACAGCATCACTAAATTATTTATTATTATTTATTTAATCTTTACACTACACAATTAATATTAATATTTTATGTGATTCTACAATGAAGTAATCAGCTTATATTTTAATAGTATAAAAACTTAAATAAGTGCCTCAACATCGTTAATGATAACCAATTGAAAAAACCAAACCAAATGAGTATTTTCAATGCATGTAATATAAACATATCAGGGACAGCATTTAGTTGATGGCACCCATTCTTGAGGTTGCAAAATGGAATCCTATTTGTGAGAGCATGTATTTTATCAATTTCTATTATGCCATTCAAGATAAGTAACAGATAAAATGTGCAGGTGAACACAGATTAAATACAGTTGCTATCCTAACTGCAATAATCTTTGCAAATGTATACTCTTTTCAGCTTTGATTTTAAGAATTAGGAAAATCTATATATATATAAAAGAATAACTGACTGATTGACATATCAAAGCACAACCCAAACTACTGCGGCTATGACCTTGAAAATGTACATGCATTTTTTTACAATGTAGGCAACCACTAAGAAAGAATTTTTGGAAATCTAACCCGTAAGTTGGTGAAGAAGGAGGTTTAAGATTGTATTAGGCTAGCGAACCCACGTGGAAAGCGCTTGTAATTAATACACAATAAAGGCAAATTAATGAAAGAACATTGTCATTTTTGATTACTTTGAGATTAAAGACTACTATCTGAAAATCACAAACACTGATTTTTAAATGCTTTGAATACTATATTGTCCTACTGATGGGACTACTTTAAGCACTTGGCACTTTAGCTCGATATGTAATAGTCAGCAACTTGTTAATCATACTGCAACTCCTTATAAATATTGGCTCTCTACTTTTGTGTCAACTAGTTACAATTACTTAATTATTAATTACTGTAATGATTGACATTGCACAATTTGTGTTGGATGTCCGTATAAATAAATAAATAATTAACAACTTGAAAGTAAAATGATAATCACTTGGAAATAGTAAAGGCAATCAATATATCAATATGAACAACTGTGAATAAATTATAATAAACTAAATCAAAAAATAAACATTTAATAACATTACTCTAATGAAAAAAGGTGAATGCGAAATGAAATAAAAAATGAAGAAAAAATGAATAAAATGCTTTCATTCATCAAGACTATATTTCAGTAGTCATGAGAAATAAAAATATCATACTAAGTATCACAAATCAAGTATTTAAATAGTAACATAAATAATCATTCAATTATGTTATAATTTAAAAGTCTTGAAAAGATTGCTTTAGCGATAAGGCCACATTTTGTATGGCCAGTTGTATAACATGTAAACTGTACATTCCTTGTCTTTGGTGTGCAATAAAAACAAATTTTATTGTATCATATAATGTTACCAGGTATATTTAATGAATATTAGTTGTCAATAACAGACTCTGGTTTAGTTGTAGTGAGAACAGGGTGGTAGAACTTTTATGTACCACTAACACATCTATTATGTCCCATAAAACAGTAGTGTTCTCACTACTCGTGTATTGGTGTAAGGGTGTGATAGCCAGCATATACAGAACATGAGAAATCCAATCTATATCTTCAGGAGTAGCTGATATGCTGCGATTGACAGATGTTATAGGTTTAAGTAGCCACTAATGATCAGATGGACTGCTAGGCAGTTAGAAATATATTGATTCACTCAATATGTTATAGCAGTTTAATTTGTTTCCTTAATTGAGTAATATTTCCTAGAAATTGAATGACAAAGTGGATGCACTCTTCAATATCATGTACATAATAATTGAAACATTACTTGACTGTATATCAAAGTTATAACGTACATATAGAACTTATATCTCAAGTTTCCAAAAACTTAATGTAAGTTTAAGTAGTGTATCAGACGAGCCTTACTGGTATTTTGTATATTAAAAACATCCAAGTTTAAAACTGAAATTCAATCTACACCAAAATGATGTTGGATATAAGATAAATGAATTAAATCAATATAATATTGACAAAAACTACACCCGTTATATTATAAATTGTGTCAAGTGAGTGTATTCATTGAATAACCTTAATTCCCTGAAACAATGTCTTTCATGTTACAAATATTTTTTAATGTAATGAGATAAGAAAAATGCATTCAGTTAAGTAATCACTGCAACCAATGATATCCACAAACAATTTTAAATAGATCCTTCATTCATTCGATCAAAGATGGTCACAAGAGTTGGTACTCCTGAGAGCTAAGCTCGTAGACTCACATATTCTATGGATTCCTGTTTCCACACCCTTCAATCTGAAACACAACTCATAAGTAAGAGCAGTTTCACATGAACCTGGATAGATTCTACCATTGTTGGATTACTCATTATGAGACCAAAGATTGTTGGGTTCAAGTTAGGGATAAACCCTAAAGTTAAGTTTTGTTTTAATATTGAAGGCTAAGGCTAAAGTTCAAAATTTGATTTATCAAGTATTCTTTATCATCCTATGCAGATACTGTTATTAATTAAAGCGATTCATTCATTATCATTCACATTGTGTTTTATTGAATATTTACAGTAAAAAGTATAATTCATGATATCCATATGACAATATGCAATGAAAGTGGTAAACATGTAATAAATATTTCTTTATATGTAGAAATTACAATCCATTTATTTTGAAGTTATTGATTCATATTTAGTAAAAGAAATGTCCATTATTTAAAGGGATTTATATGTTTGTATATTTAGGCTTCATACCTTCATTACTACAAGAAAAATGTTACTATGTATAGTGACTGGAATGATTGAGGATTTTATTTGAGCATTATCTATCATTTAGTAACACATTCAGCATTTTTCTGTATTCAAAAAGTTGAATAGTGACATTTAAATAATGACTCTGCAGTAATCTTGACATTCATAATTATCAAGTAATTAGTGAATAAAATGATTATTTTTTAAATTAAATGAGTATATTATGGTCACAATTTTTCCTTGAATTCTTAGTGAACTTTTACCCTGTAGTTTGTTTGTAAGGTGAATAATTATATCAATGAGTGAGAAGCAAATTTGTACCAACTTCTGTGTTATTAACCTAATTTGTTTAGTGGTAACATACAGTTACCACAAAATACTTCACTACAACAATATAGTTATAGCATGTCTTATGTTTGATTCAATAGAGTAAAAATTATCATCTGTTACATAATGTTATTATCTGGTTAAGTTTGTGAAACATACTTAGGTAAATGGTCTTTATTATTCAAATTGAGCCAAATAATTTCAGATCTTTGTATATTGTATTTATGTCTCATATTTTACAGTCTATTTATTACTACTAAAATATTAATATACTTATACTTTATAAAAATGTATTTTAATATACATTTTTCATTTTAATGATTCCTAGGATACACAAAAAGATAACTTATTACACAATTATCATGATTACCCTGAAAAAGTTGTCTTAATAGCTTTTGGTTCTTTTGACAATCCCATGAAGTATAATGATTTTTTATCCATATTGAATAATTAATATGCTTATATACTTGATTTCAAACTTGTCATTTTCTATTGCTTAATATTAAGTCTATTGAGTTTAGTCTATGGTCAGTAGTGAATTTTATGATAGTTTATACTAAATCAGGATTGAAACATAGAAAATGAGTCCAATAATCAATGCATTTACTGCAATATTTGTGTTTTAGCTACTTTTGAGTATTCTAAACTACATTTGAAAAATCTATTCCATCTGCGTGATGTATGGTCTGCATAGTTATTCCCTATGATGATATTAGAAATAGTTTTACTAGTATGAAAATATAGTTGAGGTACCATGATATGATAATCTGTTTTAATACTAGATATCATGTTCAAAATATTCACTGACAGTAATACTTGAAGCCAGCATGGATTTGTTGTTCTTCTATTTCACAATCAAAAAAAGAATTGACGGAATGCCTGTATCAACTGCAAATAAAAGTTCTATTTTTAATAATTGATGCTAGATTATATGACCAAATTTATGCTCTATTAAGCATTAACTCATTTAAAGAACTACCTAATTGTTTTATCATTAAAATTCAAATTTTCTCAACAAATAAAGTTTTAGCATGTTATTTTTGTAACACTTGATATTTTGTGTCCTAGATATACATTACCAGTGATAAGTACTTAATAAAATATAACAATGTTGTCTAAAGAACAGACCAAGCAATTGAGTGTTAACTTACACAATACAGTACACGAAACAAACACTTCAATATTTCGCCTTCGAATTGCAAACTTGGAAAATTAAATAAATGCTACTGTATCGAATTTAATTTGAAGCAGGGTGTAACGAAATTGGTACCTACGATTTAGACGTACATACTATACTACCGTAAATAAATCGTCGATTTGTTTTTATCGCAGATACTGTTACTTTTCTTGACTAACCAATGATAGATAGTGAATTGACGTACTAAATGTGTCCCAACTCTTCGGTATACACCAAATTCCGCTACAATAAGATCAGTATTCTCTAATTATAGCCGTATGTAATGTAAATCTGTGAAAATAACAGCAAAATTTCTACATGTCGACGTGGCGTGACATTGTATAGAACTTTTCTGTCAGGGCTCTGACTTGCAACACTACATCTGAATACATCTATCTCGATAGTTAATGATGTAATTTATTTGCAAAAACAACATAAATTCGCAATTTCATTTTGATTACCTACTTGTAATATAAGTATGGCGCCTCTGACATTGTTGGCCTGTTTTGGTGTTAACAATATGGCGATTGAACTTACCCTATTATTCCTAATGAAGTCTTCTATAGCTTTTAATGCTGAATCCGTTAATTTCACAAACACTAGTTCCTTGTTGGTTTCTTTATAACTAGACTCCGATGATAACGCATACTGAACACCTGCTGGCAAGGCCGCCATTTCTTATTCACTATTCGCACTGTGACCAGCTGACTCCTTTGCTAGCCGTCACGATTCATATCATTCACACATTTCTTAACGTAATCACAGATTCACAACCTATTTAAAATTATAATTATAACAACAAAAGGGTTTTAGACGTCCAAATTAACAATTTTTTGTAACCCCATCGACTCGGCCTTTGTTGGCAGCGCTCTTCAGTCTGCAAGGCCGCACTGACTGTCATGCGCAATGGCGCTTTTGACAGGAAACGCAAGCATTCACTGCGACAGTGGCGCCAATTTCGAATTTTGGTATAAATCCCGAAGAAAATCTGGAGACTTTTGTTAATAAAGAATTATAACTTTACAACGTTTGATTTTATTTTCCTTTTGCATAGGTCAAATAAAACGCATAACAGTGGTATATTTAACAATTCACTAAATTTGCTTTTAACAAATTATTTAGGAACATGTTGAATTACTGACGTAACATTAATTCGTTTCGTCAGAACAAACAAAGAAAAAAGAACCAATTGACCAGTACTTAAAACTGTTTCTTATTTGTTTAGGTCAGTGTATATTACAGTACACAATGATATCCATTATAAAAATTAAAAATTTTAATACAAGTATCAAAATATATTGTATTATATAGTAAAATGAAATCACAAAATATATATAGATATTTTGTATGTTTTTGTTTTCATAATATCACGAAAATATTATTATAACATAATTATAAAGCATACATTAATGCAATGAGCATAACAATACAAACTGTAACTAGAGCACCAAACGGTAAAAAAAAATCTTATAGATGTCAGTGTAATCGCCACAATTTTTTAGTCATTATAAAAGTGGGGATCTGATTGTAAAAAGCCTTTAATATTTATTATCTGTAAATATTTTATTTTTTAAATTAAACAACTATTACTAATGAATTACTTATACCACTAGGACGCGCTAGATAAAATTACAAAAGCGGAAAGCGGAAAAGATGTTCAAAAAAGATTCGATTCGTGTAACGTTTTTAATGATCAGTAATTTATGATTGCATTTTATTTAACTTATCTTGAATTGCATGATTTTAATAATTATACATATTCTTATAGTAATAAAAGAATCAAGAAAATATTAGTAGGGATAGTGAAGTTAAATAGAATAATCAATTATAAATAAATAACCTGACCCTTGTAACAAACATTGTGTTATGTTTTATGTTATTTTAATACTTTATGCTTAATTTATTTAATATTTAGTTTTGTATATATTATTAAATTTCTTTTCACATTTTACCATATTGGAAATTATTACAATTAACTACTATATATTTACTAAAGTGAATTGTGTGACTGTTAAATTGCAGTGTCAAAACACTCGATTTCACATAAGATTAAAAAAAAATCAAATGTCAGTTGTATCGTTACATGGTACGTCATTGTCAGGTTGTCAAAAACCTTGTGAAGGGAGGTATTGTATGAAATGAGGTTAAGCTGCATATTATTTCATCTGGTTTAATGTTACTTACGTGTCACATTAATTTCTAGATTATAATTTATAGTATTCCCGTGGGTTTAAAATATTTAACTCAAAGGACGTTAAACTACAAATCACGATGGCTAATCTGGAGGAAAAGAAAAATCTTATCACTCGAAATCTTCAAGAAGTATTGGGTGAGGACAGATTAGTTGAAATATTAAAGCAAAGAGATCTTAAAATTTACTGGGGCACTGCTACTACAGGACGACCACACGTAGCATATTTTGTCCCCATGTCTAAGATTGCAGATTTTTTGAAAGCTGGATGTGAGGTAACTATACTATTTGCTGATTTACATGCCTATTTGGATAATATGAAGGCCCCCTGGGAACTGCTAGCACTAAGGACCCAATATTATGAAGCTGCAATCAAAGCCATGCTAGCTTCTATTGATGTGCCACTGGACAAATTAAAATTTGTAAGAGGAACTGAATACCAACTGAACAAGGAGTATACTCTTGATGTATATAGAATGTCTTCTGTCATAACAGAACATGATGCTAAAAAAGCTGGAGCCGAAGTGGTGAAGCAAGTTGATCATCCTCTTCTGAGTGGTCTCCTGTACCCTGGTCTGCAGGCTTTAGATGAAGAATACTTAAAGGTAGATGCTCAGTTTGGTGGAGTAGACCAGAGAAAAATATTCACACTGGCTGAAAAATATTTGCCAGCACTTGGCTATGCCAAGAGAGTCCATCTTATGAATCCTATGGTGCCGGGACTAACTGGTGCTAAAATGTCATCATCAGAAGAAGATAGTAAAATTGACCTTCTTGATAACCCAGCTAATGTGAAGAAAAAGCTTAAGAAAGCTTTCTGTGAGCCAGGTAATATTGCTGATAATGGTGTACTTTCTTTCACTAAACATGTCATATTCCCCTTAATGAAAGTTGATGAAACTTTCAAAATAACTAGAGCTGCAGAACATGGTGGTGATGTAGAATTTTCTAATTTCAATGATTTAGAGGTATCATTTGCTAAAGAAGAAATACATCCAGGAGATTTAAAGGCATCAGTTGAACAATCTATTAATAAACTATTAGCTCCAATCCAGGAAACTTTCAAAGACCCCAAACTCCAAGAGTTAACTAAAAAAGCCTATCCTCCACCTGCAAACATAAAAGGCAATGCTAATGTTGCTTCTGATGAAGTAACTCCGAGTAAATTAGACATAAGAGTCGGTAAGATTGTAGAAGTTTCAAGACATCCAGATGCTGATGGTTTGTATGTAGAGAAGATTGATTTAGGAGAGGAAGAGCCAAGAGTTATTGTGTCTGGCTTGGTCAGTTTTGTGCCAATAGAAGAAATGCAAAATAAAGATGTTGTTGTTCTTTGCAATTTGAAAGCTAGCAAAATCCGTGGTATTGAGTCTAAAGGAATGGTGTTGTGCGCATCCATAGATGAACCAAAGCAAGTGGAACCACTATTACCTCCAGAAGGCAGCAACCCTGGTGATAGAATAGTTATTGATGGTTATGAAACTGGAGAACCTGATCAGGTTTTAAACCCTAAAAAGAAAGTTTGGGAAAAATTACAAACTGATTTAAAGACAAACAATGAACTGGTGGCCGTTTGGCAAGATAACAAACTTGTTAGTAAGGTAAACGGCAATCCTGTTACAACAAAATCAATGAAAAATGCACCTATTAAATAAAACATTTCAATTGTTTATAGTAGCTATTTATTATACATTTTACAAAATGATTTATTACTAACTTAATTTTAAGCATTCATATTTTATGTATTAATACCTATTTATGCAACAACAGTCTGTTTTATATATAAGTAATTGCATTTATTTTTAAATTACCATGCTATATTTTATTATATTATATATGAATATAGGTTACATACATTTTTACATTTGCTTGTTTACATAGCTAGGTTGTTAATTTAAAATTGATTCAGTGTTTGCTAGATGTGAAAAGTTGATAGTTATAATTTTGTTAATGTCTTTATTAAAGGTTAACACTTCAATAAAATTTTATACAAAAAATGTTTTTATTTTTCTATGGATTCAAAAATGTTATTATAGACATTATGCGATAAAAAATATTTTATAGCATTGAGTTACCTATTCTAAGGTCATAATTATAGTTTTTGATATTAATTCATCAGAGTTATATTTATTTTTCGCTGTTATACACTTACAATACTTATAGGTACACAATTGTAGGCGGCTGAATACTAATTAGTGTATTTTCTTGGTGTTATGTAAAATTTGTCCTTCATAAGATTTCATTTTTGACTAAATCAATCTGATCGGCGTTTTCCTGAGTCCAGAATAAAATGTTATCATCATTTTTGTTACCAGAAATGTCGTCTAGTAATTCTAAAATCTTTCGTCTGAACCGGCTCATCTGCTGTCCCGTTAGTTCCACAACTTCAGGCAATAAGCTTAGAAGAAACATGCGGCGTGAGTCGACATCTTGTTTGTCTGGAATATACATAGTTTGTTGGTTATTACTACTACAGGATTCACAATATTTCGCTTTCTTGCTAGGGGGTTCAGTAGTGTGATGCGTATCGTTAATTTTTGAATAATGTATTGGTGATTTCTTATTAAAGTTATCGTCATTTTCAACGTCCGTATCAGAATCTACGTAATGAGACACAATTTCATTTGGCTTAGAACTGAATACTCTGATGTACGGTAAAATAAATTGCATTTCGTCGTTTAAATAATATTTCTTTTTTAAAGATCCATCTAGACTCGGCTTCAAACTCCTCAAAAAGCTGTACCGTAGATTCTTCCATTTTTCTCTGCATTCGCTAGCTGTAATGGCAATTTCGAAATTAGAATCATATTTATGAATTCACATAAGTGATTTAGAGAAGTTTATATTGTTATAAAAACGTTTGCATAGAATTCGAAAAATATGTGAACTATAATGATTAATGTCTACCTACTTGTATTTTTTGTAAAGAAGAAATATAAAAGGACTCTATGTTTCAGTAGAAACTGGACTTTCCTCTAAAAGAGTAGGGTTAGAAAATATGACGTGGATATGTTAGGTAGGTGAATTTCTATGCGTGCCTTGGAACAAAAAAATATATTTTCCATCGTCCTTATTAAGTTTATTGCACTGTCTCTAAAACACTTGTCAAACGACTTTTATGACATTAAAATGAAACTTACCCGTTAGTTTAGCTTCCTTCGCCACTTCTTTCCAGGCCTTATATGTTTCATCCCTTTTCAGATAATCAGCAGATTGGGTTTTATAAAGACAGGGATACTTTTCTATTGTTTTTACCAAGATCAAATTTTTGTCACACATGTTTCCAACAACGTGACGTACGATGCGACGTTGCTTAGACTTGTTTGCAGGGAACTGTGCATGCGCCGCAAAGTATCGTCATGCCAGTTTCGTAGTTGTTTTCGTGACGCACATACACGACTACAAACACAGAGAGCTTGGTAAGACTTTCACAACATTCCAGTGTTCCAATCTGTTTTCAGAATGTTCCCGGCAACATTACAAGATTTTAAATATACCTTAAAGTATTTAAAATAAAGGAATATAGCTAATGTTTCTTAATTACCATTTTAATTTACTATTAAACATGTTCCTATTTAGAATATAAATTGTGTAACGCCATTTAAGGTTAATGGCAGGATGAACTAAAAACAGTTACCTCATTAACACGTGGAAAACCACGTTAGGTAGGTACTTACATTGATATAATAATATTGTTAACGTATCAACGGCAATATTTAGTAACTTTGTAAGATAGTCATGTTTTGTTTTGGTTGTATCTTAGAAATGGCTTGCAATTCACCCGATGGCAAGTAGCTATTGCAGCACATGGCGTCTATAGATCTGGAGTTACTCTTGAGAACAAGGATAGAACGCCTCGTGTACTGCACTACCGAAAAGCAATTACTAACATTACTATTTAATGCCGAAAATAGGTGTGACGGTGGTACCGACCCAGTCGAACGTGTAAGTTGTATCATACGTAAGTATTTTTCCAAGCACGAAACAAATTAGAAAAATTGTCTTGCAGCGGGAACCGAACCCGCGACCTCACGTCTCCAGACTCATCAACCTTCTGGGGCACGGAATTCGTCAGAACAGAAGAAGGAACGTACTAACTTATTGATTAAATTGTACTTAGCTGTTCAAAAGTTTGACTTTGGAGTCAATTTTAATCTATTTAGATCATAGTCACCAACTGCAGTGACCACTACAGCCCATGTCATCCGTGAGCGTCTTCAAACAGATCAGTTGTCTTGTTGGTAGTCAGACTAGGCTGCGTTGTTACTCCTGAGAGCTAAAATGGTCACCTCACATAACCTGCTGAAACAGAACTCGCCAGAGTTGCTTCACCACGGAAATAGGTTGGGTGATGGTCTGGACTCTCCCGGGCAAAACTGAATATGTTCTAACACCACGCATGACATTCCAACCACACTTTTTTCTATTCCATCTTTTTACTACAGCCCCATAAAGGAGTATGACTGGAATTGGTGCCATTGCTTCGGTGAATAATGGTGGATATCTTACAGAAGCCTATTTGGCATTGCTGCAATACGACATGAATAAGCTAAATGTTCATGGAGCTGAATAGTCACGTTTATTAACGCACGTAGGGTTAAAAGATACCACAAGTCAACACGACCTTTGAGTTTAAATTCTGTAGGTATATCCAAATTGATTTATGCATAACTATAGTAAAATAAAAAATATTATATTATATTTTTACCCAATAAACTATACTTTTGTCGGTACCTAAACGAAATTTAAAATTTCAAGGATATTGTGAATTTTAAAATTAAGTACCTTTACATATAAAGACAACAGTATATATAAAATAAAAGTTGGTTGTTGTTCACATGTGTAATAAATATGAAGAAAATTCATGAATAATCTGTTGAAGGAATTGCCAATAAAAGTCGTATCTTTATGTAGTTAAAAGCTGCATATGAAGAGTATGGAAGGCACTGAGTCAACAGGGTATACACATAAACTATATTAAGCTTATCCAAAATATCTACTCAAGGTGTAGAGGAAAAATAAAATTAGAAAGAGAAGGTGAATGGTTCCGTATAGAGAAAGGGGTGAGACAGGGAGACCCTCTCTCTCCAAAAATTTTTACATGCGTTCTGGAATATGTTTTTCGTAAACTAGATTGGACAGAGAGAGGGATAAAAATAAATGGCGAGTATCTTAGCCATCTTCGTTTTGCTGATGATCTAGTTATCTTTGCAGAAGACGCGGTAAAACTGGAAACTATGATTATAGAATTAGCAATTGAAAGTAACAGGGTCGGACTTTCCCTTAACGCATCGAAAACCAAAGTTCTGACCAATGCAACTACAAACTATATTATAAAAGCTCAAGGTGCAGTAATCGATTACGTCCCTGAATATATTTACCTTGGTCAATTAGTTTCGTTTAAGAACAACACAAAAAAAGAAATACAAAGAAGAACTGCAGTAGCATGGCGTAAGTACTGGAGTCTAAAAGAAATTATGAAAAATGCGGAAATAAACATGGACATTAAAAGGAGGGCTTACGAAGTCGCTGTATTACCATGCCTAACATATGCATGTCAGACATGGTCCCTGAGGAAGGAAGACGAAGAAAAACTTGCAATTTGCCAAAGAAAAATGGAAAGAAGTATACTAGACATAAGAATAAAAGATAGAATAAGCAATAAAAAAATTAGAAAACTAACAATGTTGCATGACGTAAAAGCGAAAACAAGACTTCTGAAGTGGAGATGGGCTGGCCATATATGTAGAATAGATGACAGCAGATGGGCGAAGAGGGTAACAGAGTGGATACCAATAGATAGAAAAAGGAGGCAGGGCAGACAGAGAAAGAGGTGGCGCGACACTTTCTCAGAAATGTGCGGAGCGGATTGGATGCAGAAAGCCAGAAGTCGGGTGCTTTGGAAAAACCTGGGGGAGGCCTTCGCCGAAGAGGCGACTTCTACCTAAGAGGCACGTGTATGTGTCATAAAGTTATCGAAAATTAATTT
>DWIE01000140.1:0-21298 GCA_018248235.1 Choaspes benjaminii
TTTATTGTTATAAATTTGAACGTACGTCTTTTTAAAAAAAATCAAACAAATCATTATCAAACACAGAAAATGAAAAAACAGTTAAAATTGTTTGAAAATAAAAATCGAACAACATTTGTTTGCTGATTTTATAATAATAATTTTTAAATTGTTTATAAACTTTCATGTCTCTTCGTATCATGAAATTCTTGAAGTTTATTTACTTTAAAATTTTAAAACCTTTTACCCTATCCAAGAAAATGATAAAAACCTTTAAATATACTTGACAAAAATATGAATTTTAGTTTTTATTTTTTTGGATGGCATTATGAATAAAAAGTCTGTTTTTTTTAAAAACATCATGCCTGATTTTTTTAAAAGCTAAAAATGAGCACTTAAATTTATTTAAGAATTGTAACAAGTTAATTTTATCGTAGGACATTGCAATATTAGTGTAAATTTATCGTGTACAAACACTAATTATTATGAGTTTGTAACTTTTATTGTTGTAACTTGAAGTCATTTATTCGGATTTTACATTTAACACAACCAAGGGTAAAAAAATACTGATTTTTAGAGCGTAAATGACAACTCATTTAGCATAAGAGGATGGCACAGAAAAGGCTATCACTGAAATTTATAATATATTCTGTTACATACTAGTCGCTCATTTCTACTGTAATAAAAAAATATAACACACAACGTAATAACAAAAACAATATATTTAAGGGTCGCGTGCTGTGAAGTTATGATTTAGCTTCAAAAAATATAATGTTTTTGATAATTTAAAATACAATGTTTTACCCTTAAAAAACACAAAAAGTATATTTAAACAAAATATTAACAAAATTCTTATTGTTTATGTCGTAGGTGCTACATTATAGGTGAAACTATCTTATGTTTTGATTGCATCTATCAATCATCTTACAATTGTTTTATGTTAAGTATAAAAATCATGCTTTCATAAACAAACATGGAATCTAATAACGACTTAACTCCAAACACCGGTGTCTCGTCTAAACTCGACATTTTAATTCGCATTTGTCGCCCTAAAAATATAAAACCTTAAACAAAAAGTGTACATTAATAACTTGCAATATAAAATCACTTATTCGTATATTAAACTATTAACTATGTCACTTATATAAAAATTAGTCAATTATAACATTTATTTTAAATAACTTTTTGATTTAAAAAAAACTAGTAAAACAATGCATATCATCAAACCAACAACGCACACACCAAGTAATCCTTGCAAAAGATATTTTCCTAATTTTGAGGGATTTAATTTTTTAATTTCCTCACTAAAATTATTATTTGGTTTTTGATCATTAAGAGTACCATTAGGTACAAGTGGACATATTGTTTTCGACGTTTCTAACAAAGAATTGCTATTGACTGTGACATCCTTCGGCCTATAATCTAACTGAGATTCAGATAGATTAGGTCTTTTATCGTTAACTTTGTTGTTATCAGAAGCATTTTTTTTAATTAATTTCTCAGTTTTACTGTTGTTATCAAAAGCATCTTTTGCTAATGGACTATCAGTTTCCTCGTTGTTAACTTTATTATCATCAGAAAACCCTTTTACTGGTAATACATCAGTTTTCTTGTTGTCTACTCTACTGATAGCAGAAAAATCTTTTACTACCAATGTATCAGTTTTCTCGTCGTTAACTTTTTTTTTATCAAAAGTTGCTTCTGCTGGTAACATAAAAGTGTTTTCGTCGTTAGCTCTGTTGTTATCAAATGTTGCTTTTACTGGAAATATAGCAATGTTTTCGTCGTTGCCTCTGTTATTATCATAAGTTACTTTTGCAAATGAACTAGTTTCAACTAACGTCTGTTTAGAATTATTTGAGGCTAATTCGTTTGATTTAGTAATAACATTCGCTTCATCAATTAAATCATCCTTCTTACTGGCAACGGATTTTTTGATTAAATCCATTTCCTCTGTTTTTTTAATTTTATCATTAACGTTTTGATCTCCAACAGATATTCTTTTTTGGTCAAAAGTAGATTCATTCAAAGAATCCTCCTCATTTATCTTATTGTCAGTTTCTGGTTCTGAAAATTTTTCAATATCATCAAATGATAACTTAGGGAAGTCTGATTTTTTTTCGGTTTCATCAGTCTGATCAGGCAATGAATTTAAACTAGAAACGTCGGTTTCATTTAACTTATCCGGCGTGTTTAATAAATTATTTTCCTGAATAACTGATACAGGGAATTTTTCTTCATTTAAAAAAGTTGCTTTGTTAGTATTTTGAATTACATCAACTGCGAATTCTGCAGTCAAAGAAGCATCACTTTTAGGTTCAGATGTTTTGCTAAGATCTGAAAGATCACAATCGTCAACTTTAGTCTTCTGTTCATCCTCTAACTCATTATCAAAATTAATATTAGCCGATGAACTTTGTGATTTAATTTCTTTTTGTTCTAATCCGCTATCAGCGTTATTTCCATTTTCTTCAATAAGTTTTCCTTCTTTACTTGCTTTTTCATTTTTTTTGGTTTGATTTCGCTGGCTTTTATTGTGACCATGTTTATTAAATCTTTTTCTTTTACTCTCTCGTTTTGTCTTACCAGCTAAAATAGTCGTTACAATTAATATATTTAAAATCACAAAATTGATTAATTTCATTTGGGGCCAATATAAATTTTCTTTTATATTTTTTTCGATTAATTCTCAAAAAGGATAATTAAATTAAATTAATAATAACACTTTAGACCAATAATAACTTGAAATGAGTAAATAGGCCAAACATCACGTTTTAAATATTTTTTTCCTAAAAATCAAAATCTATTTTTTATTTGAATGATTTGATTTTTAAGAAAGAATTAATAAACTGCAAAATAGGCTTTTTTTAAAAAATTCATTACAAGTACATTATTGTGTTTAAAGCAAAAACTTATAATCTTAAGACAATTATGTTTTACAAATATATTAAAGAAAGCCAATTAATTTTCTTAGACTTTTGTGCTTCCATTAATTCATTCAGACTTGATAATGGCCGAATTAATATCTAAAAAGTTTCGCTTTCATCATTTATCAAATCTGCAAGATCACTATTGTCTCAAAAAATTATTGTTATGCTCTTAAACAGTTTTTTAAGAATAGGAACTTGTAACTTTGTTTAAAATTCAATTTTTTTTAATAAATCTTTTTTGGTCAATGCGGCCAAAAATAATGACATTTATTATTTACGTGCACAAATCATGTTGATTATGTAACAATAGAACGTAATTTAAACAAAAATATCGTTCATATTCAATATCTTTGCAACAGATTTAATTATATTTTTGTGTTTTTACATATTTAAATCGATTAAACCACTGTACTGTTCCAAAAATTCTATTTGCCAAAATTTAACATTTGAAAAAAACGAAAAACTTTGACGTTTTTAAGACGTGTAAAATGTAAACTAACACTGTTTTTTTTATCTAAAATTGTTGAATTGGACTCAATTTATTTTAAAAATACTGTCTAATTTATCTCATATCATTTTTTAAATAAATTTTACATAGTTCATAAAAAATACCTTTTGTTTTCAGAAGTATTTTATTTTGTATTTGGAAAAAAAAACTCTTAAACAAAAATATTAACACAATATCATGATGTAAACAAAAGAATGTTTGTTTATTTTTTTAAAAAAAATGGTCTTACCAAGTCAAAAATAATAAACAAGCAATAAGTTGCACGTTGAAAAACATAAATTTTCTAATTTTGTAAAAATATATTTTTATATTTTATTTTATAAGTAGATAGAAAAATTATTGCCCATGAAAAATTTAATTTTCTCAAAAAAATATCTAAAAACTAAACTTGGGATTTTAACGCTAATTGTAACTGTAGCTTATCATTATCTTAGCAAAGATAAGAGTTTATACGATGGAATGAAACAAGGAATGGATTCTGAACTTAAAAATGATAATATAATTAATGAAGAGCTAAATGGTTATACATGTGAAGACGAATATACTGCCGAAAATAAAGCAGACGAGAGTTCCTATGAAGAGGACGCTGCTATCATATCGTCAGAATGGATTTTAGAATATTGGTATAGCATTAGAGATAGAAAACCCGCTATTAATGTGCCAAAATTGTCTCAAGGAATTATTTCAGATTCTAAAATAAGAAAATTAGACATAGGTGAGTTTTTAGATTCACAAATATTACGAGATATGGTCAAAGTGCTTAAAGAAAAAAAATACTTTGTTGGAAGTAGTTTTAATACTTTAACTGTTGGTTTGGACGTTGGCGAATTTTTTTGTTTACCCGTTAATAAGATTAAAAGAGGTTATGATAACATGAAAATATTTTATGAAAAGACAATTGAAAATGGGACAGGAATTGCTCAAAGTGGGTGGTCTATGTTCAAAAATGGGGTTGCATACCTTTATAATGGGTTTATGGGAATGTTTACTAGTTTTGATAATACTGAAACAAATGCTGACCAAATTGAAGAGAATGAAGCACAACTTAATGCTACTTCTAACGATGGTGTTCAACAAGATAGAAATGATTATTTTCTGTTAAATAATGTTGTTCAACAAGGTGCAAATAATACAATGCTATGTCCTATGCAAAATAATGTTATTCAACAAGATAGAAACAATAACACAATGCTAAACCATAATAAAAACAATGTTGTTAATCAAGATAGAAATAATGACTCATTGTTTAATACTACGTTTAATGATGAGAATTTATCCGAACAGGTGAACGGCGGGTTTATGGTCAAAGTTGGGACTTTTTTTGCTGGATCATATGAAAGTATGAAAACTAAGTTTTATCAAATGTCCACGTTTGTTAGTTCAAGGTTTATGGGAAATGCAAGTAATGCACCTACAGAGGCCACAGATCCACCAGTTATTTCCTAATCTGTTATTATTTTTGTAACATTTAGTCTTAAAATTGTGAAATTAAGATATGTTTGTAAATAATTCAAAGCATTTAGTAAAAATTTTATTTGTAAAAATTATTATTTTAAAGTTTTAAAAAGGTCATGAGCAATAGCTCTAAAAACAAACAAAACAATTTAAACTATATTTAATCTTCTACAAATATTACTGATTTAGGATACAATGATTTGTTACTCTCTAGCTTCTCATCTGACTTTTCAATCGGCACTGGGTTTCGAGATTTGAACACTTTGAAATTTGAAGAACCATAATGCTCTTCGATCTTTTCAAAAACTTTTGATACAGTATCTTCTTTATTAAAATATAGAACAATCGATTTGGAATCAGGAAAACGAACATTTATAACACAATCCATTTTAGTTTCTAATGCCACGGGATGTGAGGCCCTTTCTAGTTCTTCTTTTTCTCTTTCTTCTTTTTCCTTGTTTTTTCTATCTTCTATTGTCCTTCTAATAAGTTCTTCTTTATACTTTCGTTCAGATTGCATTTTCTTTTTGTTTTCTTCAATTAATTTCAAAGTTGCTTGTCGCGCTTCATCCGAATCAATTTGACTTGTTTGTTTAGCGGCTCTCTTAATTTTAACTTGCGCCGTATGATCATCAGCCCTACTCATAAAGTCGACAAGAACATCAATATCTGTAGAAGAAGTAGCCTGTATGGCTCTTTCAATTGAAATATTATCATATCCTGAATTTATAAGGTATTCTACTACATCTTCTTTTGTTAATGTATTGTTTGTTGTCTTTCTCATATGGGGTGTAGAAATTTTAATCTTATAAATAATTCTATGACGTAAAATCATTTATTTAATTCACCTTTGCTAGCCTTAAAGCACTTCTCGGCTATTTTAATAAAGGCTTCTTGAGCTTTGTTTTGATTTTCATCTCTTCCTTTCCATATTGACATTGGTTCTTCAGATAAACACCGTCCATAACTAAAACTTAAACTCCAAGTTTTATGTGCTCTACACCGGTTTAAAGTATCCAAGTATTCGATTGCTTTATCTTGCGTATGTCCACCGCTTAAAAATACAACACCTGGTATTCCACAAGGAATTGTCGATATCAAGACACCAATCGTTTTAATTCCAACCTCTTTTGGTTTACAATGCAATTTTTCTTGTTTACCTTGAGTTACAAAACTAATTTTGATCAAAACTCCTGGAATGTACACATCATAAGCATTTAGTCTTTGAATTAAAGTAGATAAAACACGCTTGCTGTGCTTTTCACCATCTTCAATACTGTAAGAACCTTCAAGATATATTTCTGGCTCAACAATAGGAACTAATTCATTTTCTTGGCATATTTTGGCATATTCTGCGAGAACATTACAATTCTCTAAAATACATTCTTCTGATGGAATCTCTTCATCTATTAGAAATAATGATCTCCATTTTGCAAAGACAGCACCTTTCGATACGAATTTTTTAATTCTTAAATGCAAATCTTCTAACCCAACTGACACTTTTTCATTTGTTTTAAAATCTATCAATCCCTTATCTAGCTTTATTCCCAAACAAATCTCTTTATTTTTTAATAAATCAATAAGGTAGTTTCCTTCCTCGTCTTTTTGATCAAATGTCTCTTCGTGTAAAATAACTCCTCCAATAAATTTTTCAATACCTTTTGATGAAAACATCATTTGTCTAAATTTTCTTCTTGTGTCTTCACTGTTTGTAATTCCAACTTTATCAAATCTTTTCTGGATCGATGTTGGTGATTCATCTGCTGCTAGAATTCCTTTATTGTTTTCTAATATCTTCTTTGCTATCATACCGAGTTTTAATAATTTTTCTAAATTCTTAGACATTCAAAATATGAGCTACGAAAAATTTAACAATTTAATAACCAATTAAAAAATAAACCAATAAAAAATTAAAAATAAACCAATTAGTCAAAATAAACTCATATATTTGTTTAATCATTCATAGTACAGGTATAAAACGACAAAAGATCATTCGTCAAATTTTTATTTTCCATAGAACCTAAAACATTTGACGTAAAGTCCATAAGAACATTTATTTTTAGAAAAAATATTCTATTACTTTTTAATTAAAAAAATTAGAATAGCATAACATTACGTTTTATTTGTTTCGAGGCAAAAACTTATAAGCTTGTTAAGAGGAATTGTTTGCTCCTTATTTTTAAAATTATTGACATCATCGTTTGATCTTTTCGATTCATTTTCTCTAAACGTCTGTCTTCTATTTTGGAACCAGATCTGTACACTTCGAGAGTTTAAATTAAGAAGAATTCCGAGGTTTTTTCTTGTCAATGAACAAGGATAGGAAGTGATTTCAGATACTTTAAGAAGTATATTACGCTGATAACTGGATTTATATCTATATGCTTTCGTATGAGAATCATTCCTACAATTTGGATCTCTTTTTAGTTTTAAAAGACCTGTTAAAGCCTCCGAAGTATTTTCATCTATTTTATCCTCGCCAACCATGCCTTGTATGATTTATTTGTAAAATTATTTTTGATAAAGTGCTTATTTTTTGACTTAGAAAAATTAAAAAATTTAAAATAAACAAAATGTATGCGTTTTATTAAATTACGTGTTTCCTTGTAAAAATTCCTCAATGTGTAATGATTTGTAAAAAGATATGATTGATTACGAGTTGCGTGAATTAGATTTTTTGAATTAAATAATTATTAAAAACATTTGATTTTGTTTTAAAAATATCTAAAAATAGAATTGAGATAATCTATTAATTGTATCTATTGCTTATGAATTGTTTGATGTGTCTAAATTTTTATGACAGTTTTTTTTGATATTTAAAATTTAAACAGAATTCTGTTATAACCAAATTCTAAATGACTTTAAAGCTCAAATTTAATTGTTTTTCTAATTCGAAGCTCTAGTAGAAGCTTTAAAATGATGCGAATGTTTTTTTAAACGATTTGATCCTAAATTCTATAATTTTTTTGTTTTAAAACTGGATATTTACGTTCACAATCCCCCTGTCTGGAAAAAAAATTGTTTTTTTACCCCTTTTTTTCTTATTTTTTAATTATTAAAAAATCTTTTTGTAAAAAAATTATAAATTGACCCTAGGGCATAATAAAGAATTAAAACAAGCATGTTTATATGTTATAATATGATATAAATGTTAAAATAAGGTTTAAGTTGTTTATACGTCTTAAATTCGTATGATTTGTTTGGAAAAATTTTTAAAGACTTTTTTTTTGAAACAATTGTTTTTAACATTTGCGCAGTTTTTCTAGTTTTTTACAAACAAACATGCGACTATAGAACAAAAAGTCTTAGAATATCAGTTTTAGACTTCGTTTTAATTTAAATCAAACTTTTGTTGATCGCTTAAGATCATTTTCTAAAATTTAAATAAATTCTTATTGACATTAAAGTAGATGAGTTCAAACATTCACAACAACTTTAAGCAAATTTATACGTAAAAACAATAGAATATTTAACAAAGTACAATGCACAATTTAAGCGATTTATTTCACGAAAATTGCTTTATCCCCATTTTCGCCCTCGCCGTCATCACATAGATATTCGTCCAAATTTAATTCAAATTGACCTTTTGTAATATCATCGAACTTCCATTCTTCGCTTTCTACTTGAATCAGTATATTAGTCGGATTTACAAACTTAGAATCGAAATTTATGTTAATTGTTACATTCGGGATTAACTTGCTTATAACCTCACGGAATACACTACAAATCATACTCTTTAATCGTCCAATGTTTTCTTGATCCAAAAATTCTAAGGTCTCTAGTATTTCGTTTTCGGATTCAGAAATTAGTTTTTTAAATTTCGGGAGTGACTGTATTACCATATCTTGTAGCAATCTGAATTTTTCACTGGAAATAAATGATTCTTCATTATGCAACAACCTTATCTTCTTAAACATGTAAATGTCCGTATCTAATTGATCGAGATTTTCAGATTCTTTTATTCTCTTACCAAACTTTGCTAATAAAGCAGGATCAAAGAAGTCATTAAACAGATTCAAAAAATCGTTTTTGCCGTCTTTAAACAGTGCACAAAGATTAGAGATAGCTTTATAATACAAATTCATATCTAAAAATATAAGATTATATATAAAATTTCTTATCTTCTCGTCATCTTCTTTTGTTTCGTTATTTTTAATAGAATGAAGATTAAAATCACTTAGATTATGAATATTCTTTAAAAAAATAGAAGCAACATCATTTAATTCACTTTCGGATCCTGTGATTTTCTTAATTTCGTATAGTATTAATTCGTAAAATGTATTGTCTTTATGTTTGAAAAAAAAGATCTTACCGATATTGTTCTCTTGTAAAACACCAAACACATTAAACCTATCGAAATTTGAATCGAACACTATTTCTAAATTGACATTTCTATTCTGGTTACTGTTACTATCCGAAGCTGTTTCTGAGGAAACATCGACTATTGAAGCATTATTAGAACTTGTTTGACTATCTTCAAAACTGTTAACAGATTGATTGTTTTCATTCAAATCATGAGAACCAACATTGTTTCCAACTGATTCAATTACAGTTTGTTTTAAATCAATATTTCTCGTCATGTCTGCCATACCGAAAAAATCATTTGGTTTCTCAAAGGTTTCTGAAGCAAAATTGCTCAATGAAAGTGGAGTTTGATGGGATCTCGATAATTTTCTGATAGTTTTTCCTTTTTTTGTATCATTGAATCTCTTATGTTTTTGATTCATTCTCATCAGATTAATGATATCATAATACTTATTATTTATGATAGTGAACTTTGAGAAGGGAATTTCAAGTTCTACCAATACTTCTTGGAACTCTTCAACTGTAATTCTTTCTGGATAATAAAAAGTATCAACCAAGAAATTATTTGAATGTCCTGAATCATTTGTAAACACAAACACATATTCTTTTGGTTCATTGGTATTAATCAATCTTTTATCTAAACATGATTGAAAAAGTTTCTTTATAACATCTTTACGTTTAGAAATATCAAACTCATCAGCATATTCAGATAATTGAGATTCTGTTACAATTTCTGAAGTTTTAAAATCAGATATTTTGTTTTGTTTAATTTTGCGGTTTGTTAAATCAATCGCCTTTCCATTAAAAACAAACACATAGTAATCATCAGATGTAGAGGATCTAATATCCATTGCAAACCTCAAATAATTATTACGACAAAATTCTTCACTCAAGTTTTTACCTGTTTGCTTACAAATCTTTTTCTTTATTTTTACAATTGAACTTCCAACGTCATCTTCTTCAGGTTGAACTTCACTATTCACTTTAGCCATGTTTACAACACTTCCCTTCTTCAATATTCTTTCCAATCTTGTAATATTTAATGTTCTCGGTATTTCATCAAACTTTATCTTTCTGACTATTACTCTTTGTTTCATTTTTAAGTTAAATCGAGATGATGAATCCCCTTGTACAGAAGCATCTACTTTTGTCTCGCTTGTTATTTTCTTAGTATTGGTGTTTGATTCTGCACTGAACAGATGTTCTTGTAAAAAAATACAAAGTAATAAAAAGTTCATTGTTTATTAAAAAAAGCCTGTATTTATCTTTTTTTTATTTTAATTAATCACGTTCAATTTAATGATTAAACAATTAAAAATATGACGCAAAGATAATTTAAAAAAAAAATTGCTTTCTTTAAAATAAATTTACCTTGAACGCATTTAAGTGTCAATGTTTTTTGATTCTTCATTGATATGAATTGTTAAAACATTTTTAAGTGGACTTTTTTGAGGTTTACTGTCGTAAGAAAAATGAATTTGAGCGTGTAAAATTTAATATAACGGCATTTTACAAATTTAAACTTTTCAAAGATACTAGGATATGTTTTTATGAGAATTTATATTTCGAAACCTCGTCTTTCGTAAACAAAAAATGTGTCTAAAGCTTATCAACAGGTTTACGTTTTCGTTTGATTTATTAACATCAAACAAAATCAAGTAAATTCATTTTTGTTGTTACCTATTTCTCTAAATATTATTTTATTTTCACATTTTTTTACTGTTAAAGATTATTTTTAGCACATTTTGTCTCAAAATAAACAACTTTATTTTCAAATTACTCCCTATGGAAGACGAAAAAACAAGTGTCATACATGAAATTTTAGAGAAACATGGAATACTCGACAAACTACTGGATAAATTAGAGAATCACATTAATGAAATTAAGTTTAAAGAAGAAATCGATAAGCATGTTAGAACTCTTTTTGTAAATAAGAACTTAGAAGATATATCTGCCAATGAAATTTATAATATTTTATACGACTTTATCTCAGAAAATTTACCCTCTCAAGTTCAAGAACTCATGTTTCATGACATTAGAACAGTAGTAGATGAAAACTTAGAAGATTTTAAAGAACTCTCTAAATAAACTTATTTGATTTTTTGGTGAATTTACTGTTTTAATTTTCCCCTCAAATGGCACAGTCGAATCCAAGGCCTGAAGGATTAAATATTTTTTTGAGTGACGAGCTTTTAGAAAAGTTTAAACAAGGAAAAACAGTGACTAAGTATGAATTAACCATAAAAGATGGTCAATACGTCTTACTTACTACCATAGAACAGAGGGTTACTATTCCTGAAAACAATCTAGACACTCAATCTACTTATCAATTGAATGGGCCTGCTCAACGGAATTTAATGGAAGAACAAAAATCTGTTGGTACAAATACGCCACAGAAAAAGGCAAAGAAAAATGACAACACTAATGCAAAAAATAAAAATTCAAATGGTAGAACTAGCAAAAAAATTAATGATAACAATAATAATGTTAAGAAGAAAAAAAACAATAATGATAAGTCTAACTTGGATAACATAAACGATATCAATAGTAATTGGGTTAATGATGATTACATTAACGGTAGTAGCAATTCTAAATTTAATTCAAGTAAGTATAAAATTAATAATAGTTCCAATAAAAACAATAATGATTATCCTTATTCTCTTATTAGTAATACTCAACCTGATATTTCAAATTATTTTACAGACGATTCTAAAAATGACAATTTAATTCAATCACAAAATAACAAAACGAAATCATCTTCGGAGAGTTTGATCGACCTTTTAAAAAATGAAGATGAAATTGATTTAATTCGAATTACAAGAAGGCTTTCTGAAAATGGAATGGAAACAAAAAAGAAAAAAAATACTAAGACTCACATTGTACCAACAAAAGAAGCCGCTTTACAAAATCAAATTGATTCTCTTCAAAAATTATATTCTGGTGAAAAATCTATAAAATACGAAGATTCTGAATTCTTAGACAAGATAACGAACGATTTTTTGAGGAAAAACCAGCAAGAATATATTTCTAGGCTTAATACTCTTTATAATCAACACAATAAGATTAGCAAAGCCTATGATGTTAATTTTCTTGAAATATTGAGAAAGGACTACGGGTATTTATGGTTTTCATCTGCGGGTACATCTCATATTTTGTTTGGTCGTCTTGATAGGCCATTTATAAACGCGTGGAATGTTTATTTGTTATTTAATTGTGATTTAGGGATTTTGATGAAAGGTGAAAATATATTTTATGGTTATTTTCGATTTAAAAATTACCCTTTTAATTAAAAAAATTGTGTAAAGATGTTTGCTCAAGATTATTTTAATTAAATACTTATTTTTAATTTAACAATTTATATAATTTCATCTTACTAATGTAGGAATGAGCAGTATATTTGTTACATCACCTTCTAAAATGTGAATAAGGATATGATCATCAAAAAAACTAAAAATATATTCATCATCAAATTCACTTAAAATTTCAAGGTCTTTAAATTTTACCCGAGCACAAACTTTATCAACTTCATGATAGGCAACATTTAAACCTTTAAAACTTGTCCTAGTTTCTATTTGGTTGTTACTTGAAATGGTAAAATTTCCAGAAGAATCCGCTTTTATATAATGGTCATCTGTACTTAAGAGTATAAAATGCCGTACAACTATTGAAAGACGAGGATCTGCATAAGGAATATCAAATCTTTCTTCATAAATTTTAAAATGTCTTGTACATTCAATAGAAACACCACCTACTTCAACAGAATAAGAATATACAATTTGATTTGAACGAACTTCAAAATTAGATGTGTGTTCAAGCATTTGTAGTAAATCTCGTGTATTTGTAGTAAATTCAATATCACAAAAATGATTTAAGTTTATTTTTAAAGTAGGAGATGATAAAGATGAAGTTGAAATTGTGACTTTTCTTGAATATTTTTCTATAAGTTTAAGTTTATCGATTAGGACTTTAGAAGTTGTGATGTGTGCCATGTCAGTTTGGGGTTATTAGAAATATCCTTTTAAAGATAATTAAATTAGCATGTTCTACTAAAAAAGTTCATTTTAAATTTCAGACTTTCATTTTTTGAGTAACTATTGTTATTAATTTACCAATTTATTTTTTTTTTAAATTTTAAATAATTTGTATGATAACGGTCAACTATTCATTGAATTTTTAATAAAGTGCTTAAATAATTTCCTTATTAGAATTGTTTATTTCTTAATTTTCCTTAAAAAGCCCTGACACGATTTTTATCAAAATTTGTTTATTATTTTTTTTGACAAAGCCCCAACATGCAAGATTTGGAATATTTTTTGAAGTTCACTTTGGATAGCACAACGCTTAAAGTAGACAAGATACAGGATGTAAGTAATTCTCTATCGGTAAATGCCTTTAGAAAGAAATTTGGGGATGTAAAAACAATTAAAGGTTTCACAAGGTCCATAGGAAAAACCACATTTTTCCCAATTTTTAACGTTCCCTTAAGTGAAGGCGTTAATCACACGGTCACTTATTGCGAGGTGGCAGTGGGTGAATCAGTTTATGTCTCTAAAGAGTACGCCAAGAATTTAAATCCTCCTGATTTTTTTGATTCTTTTGTTGTGAATGAGGCCAAAGATCAGACAGAACTTTTAGAAGACATCAACATTAGTGAATACTCCTATGTAATTAAAGATGAAAGTAGGATTCTTCCACTGTATGAAGTTGTTTTTGAATATGATGAAGAACTGGAAAGAAAGAGTAAAGGCGCATTTATTTGTGAAAGATGTAAATCCAAACAATCCATATCTTTCTGTCCATCTGAAAGAGCCAATTTTTGTGAAGAGTGTGATGAAGCTGTTCATATTGACGAATTCCACAAGAGGCATGACAGATATTACTTTAACCAGGTTGGTAAAAGAAGATTTATTTACTGTCGTATCCATCCTACAACAATGGTAGATTATTTTTGTGATGAATGTATGATTCCTGTCTGTTCAAAATGTAAAATCAATGGTAATCATTCCGAACCTCCTTGCTCTTCTCATCCTCTTATGAAATATTTAGATGCCTGTGATAAACTACAAGAGACAGTTAGAGAAAATAATTCTGAATTAAAACCACTTAAAGAACATTTGGAAATGAATGCTAGTTGTTTTAAAGAAAGAGTAACAAGTTTTAAAGATAAGATCTCTGAAACCAGGACCAGGATAGAAAATGAGTATAAGTCTCTTATAAATGCACTAAAACTGTTTGAGTCTGAACAAATTCGTATCATAAATGCTCAATTTATAGATATCGCAAGAAGAGATTGTCTTTTAGAAAGACTTCAAGCATATCCAGAGTCTTTAGAACCTTCACAATTAGTGAGATCTTTTAAGAGTGTAATGGCTCAATTTAATGATGCAGATGTTTCGACAAAAGTGGATCACAAACCTAAAGAAATTGAGCTTAAAGGCAAGATG
Source organism: Choaspes benjaminii (assembly GCA_018248235.1). Lineage (NCBI taxonomy): Eukaryota > Metazoa > Arthropoda > Insecta > Lepidoptera > Hesperiidae > Choaspes > Choaspes benjaminii. The sequence continues at coordinate 14,622 of DWIE01000140.1, forward strand.
TCACTTGGAGATCCACTCATTCTAGTTCCAAGACAAGGATATTCTCCAAGAATGGATAAAAGTACTAAACTTTATGTGGATACAAGAGGAACTAAGAGCACTAACTACGATAATACTTACTATTAAAGATTAGTTTTTGTTTTTTTTTGTAATTTGTAAATATTTTTTACTGTAAAAATCACTACATTTGCTAATGAAAGTCCATGTATGATCTTTAAAATTGCGTACACTACACATTTGTATTTTAAATAATAACTAAATTTAATTAGATGAGGATAATAACGTCTTGTTATGAGTTAAAACTTTTTTCACAGTCTCAATATTCTTGGATTGATCCCTAACATTATCAATATTATCACTGACACTGAAATAAGAAAGTACTTTATCCATAAAACCTGCATCCTTATTTTCGTAGTTATAATTCTCTTCGTAAACTTTAGAGAAAATTTGAGCAAATACCGTAGCCATAACCTTCATGGTTTGTCTGTTAAATTCCTCAAGTTTCATTCCTTCAGATTTCTCGATTTCTGAAAAATCAAAATTTCCGTTGATAGTCAAGAACAAGAAGAAATAATAAAATCTGGAGTAGATAGTAGAATGAATGACAGTAGGGAAAGCTTTTCCGAATTGAATAAAGAAATTGGGAATTTCATCAGCAATGTTTTTCATATCTTCATCCGAATAGCCCAACTGAGAAACAAAAGATTCAAGATCTTTTTGGAATTTTTCTGGAAGCTTACCGTCTTTTAATTTGCATTCTTCTGGTTTATCAATAAGCATAAGAACAATATCAATAAACTTAGTGGCAGCTGAAGCCCAACCTTTACCGTTTTCATCAGTATCAAAAAATAATTTCTTGTAATCATCATCAGACATGTTAGGAACTTGCCTAAAGAAACGATCAACTTTAGCTCCATCTGGTGGCGTAACAAGACCCACCATGTCATCTTGCTTGTTTTTCTTGTAATACTCACAAACATTGACTCTTATTTTCCATAAGTTAAAATAAACATTATCGCAAAGTGTAAAATGCCATTCTGGTTCCAAAGAAAAATGTTCTGGATAAGGATATGCAGTAAGAACAGCTTTATCTCCCTCTTGAGCAATTTTATTGAACTTATTTCTTTCATCACTAGTTGGATAGGCTTTTGGATTAATCTTCTTGTATCTTCCGTTAATCATAAACGAATCAGCAGAGTTGACTCTGTACGACATGAAAATACGAGCATACATTTTTTCATCAATTTTTCCAAATAAGTGTATAAGTAAACGTGTAGTAGGAATTGCAATGGCTACGAGTGTTGAAATGATGAATAACCATTTAAATATCCTTAATTTTGTTGAACTTGTTTTTGTTGGTTGTGTTGACATTTTTATAACCCCTTTTTGATAAAAAATTTTAAATATTAAAAAGGAGAAAAAATTCAGAAGGATTGTGATTAAAAAAAAATAAAAATGATAGATAAGGATGGGGAGTAGTCAAGAATCGTTTAACGCAATATGAACAGATACAATATTTTTTAAAACTTTCTAAATTTGGATAATATATCATTTAAAGTATTTTAATGATCAAAATTAGTCGTTTTAAAAAACAAAAATATTTTAATAGACGGTTAAATGAAAACAATAAACATCTACAAACAATTTTAATTATTCGATTATGTTAAAAAATGATACATTACCTCCATTAATAAGAGTAGTACCCAAATAAATTGGGTCAATAGTTTTGTCCGTAATTTCAACTGCCTCATTCAAATAAACATTGGATAAATCGTCTATATTTTCGAAAATGCCACGATAAATTTTATTGTTAAGTGTGTGGACTTCTATTTGAGACGTAATTTTATCTTTTAAAAATTCGTAAGGCGGTAAACTCATGAGCAAGAAAAAAAGGGGGCTGAAATATGAAAAAGAACAGTAACCCATGGTATTTTCTGTTTTAAGTGACTTAGATGAAGATATAAAAGATGAAATACTAAGAAAAATCATTAATAATGAATCTTTAGATTCTTATTCAGAGCATTCTGAATTAATTGAATCCTATCGAAGGGCTTTAGTCCAATTATCTACAAAAAATCAATATGATTTTTTTGAGCATAGAAAAAAGATTGATAAATACATCGAATTTTCATTAATAGACACTGTCTGTCATTCTAAACCTTATTATGTATATAAAGAAGGCAAGTATATTCTTGATTCTTCTCGAAAATGTCCAATTTGTGGTAAAGCTGTTTCTGAAGAAAACTTAGAAGAACACATTAAAAGTGATTTAGAAAAGCAAAATAAAGTGATTGTCCTAATTGATAGTTCTATTGATAAGAATCAGCCACGATTTGAATTTGAAAATTGTACTGTTCGAGAAATAAAAAAAAATATTTTTGATAAAATTGGCGTTTCTGTAAGTAAACTTGAAATTTATAAAAACGAGACTCTTCTTGGAAATAATGAAATTTTAAGAAATGAAACTGTCTTGGTCAAACAAAAAAGAAGGTCAAATAAATAAAACGTGTATAGCCCCTATGAACGGTAAAAGAGAAGAAAAGATACCTGACTTAAACCAAGAAGAGCAACAAGAATTAACCTCGTCCGTAGAATCGTCTTCTGGGATACACGCAGGATTGGTAACCCCAAAGAAACCTAATCGTTACAATCCGAAATTGTTTAGTTCACCTGCTAGTAAAGCAAGAATCCTTACGCCAATCAAGACCGCACTTCATAATTCAAACCGAAATACTTCAAAATTTATTAAGAAAATCCAAGAAATAATGGATAACAAAAATAAAGAGAATGTTGAAGATGAAAGAAACCTATAATAAATTACGATGTGTTTTATTGTTTGTATTTTAAAAAAATATTTTTAAATTATATTTGGATTTTATAAACAAATTTGTACTTTAAAATTTTTTAATCAAATCTTCTCCTATAATTTTTTCTGGATTTGTTTCAATGACAATTCCTCCTACTATAAATTTATCTAGAAGGTCGTAAATGTTTTTAAAATGGTAAATGAAATCTAATTCTGAAATATTATGAAAAAGTCGTTTAAAGAGATCCATAAGCAAGCTAATTACGCTTAAACAATAAATTTCATTTTCTTTTTCTACAACAAGAGCAATAATAATGTGATTGTACTTCCTAAAAACTATACTCTCGTTTTTATATTTTATAAAATTTACTTCGTGTTCTTTAGAAACCTCTCTTCTTATCTCTTCATTAGTCAAAGTGTCTCTAAAAGTGCGTATTATTCTTGATTCGCCATTTTCATTGTAAATGTAAATTTTCTTGATCATTTTGTTTATTATTTAAAAATTAATTTAACCTTATGAATGAAGGCATAGAAGGAATTATATTTAAATATGGTAAAAACCTCATATGCTACCATAATAAGATTCTTAATAACAGTTATAATGTTGTACTTGTAGGAGGATTGAATTTTAATATAATGAGTTTACCGTACACAAAAGATTTAATTAATTTTTGTAGTGTGAACAAGCTCGGTTTGTACATACCACAATTCAGATCACATCCTAATTATGGAATTTACAAATTTGAAGATGATTTAGAAGGCTTAAATGATTTATTAAAACTTATAAATAGGAAAATTATAGCAATAGGCAATTCGACAGGTTGTCAAGTTATAATGAAAACAATTCAAAACTTTAATAATATTGTGTTGTGTATTTTACAAGGCCCAGTAAGTGATGTTGAATATGAAGAACATATTAATCCTAATCTTGAAAGTCAACTTAAAATAGCCGAAGAATCAAAAGGTGTTTTACCATTTAAACATGAATACAATTTTATAACTTCCGAACGGTTTATCAGTTTATTTAAAAGAAATGAAGCAGAAGACATGTTTAGTTCTTATTTAGATGATGATTTTTACGTAAATTTGAATCCAAAATGTATACGATGTATATTTATTGTATCTAAGAGAGATGAGTTTACTGTTAAAAGCAATGTTGAGAAGTTAAAAAAAGTTAAAAACAGTGTTTGTCATGTTTTAGAAGAAGGAGATCATTTCCTAACAAATTTGAAAAGTGTAAATGAATTTATGAAAATAGTTAGTGATGAGATTATTAACCTTTAAAAAAATTAACACTGAATAAAAAATATATTGTCAACTAAAAAAATAGATTTAACTCGTGTGTCTTAGTATGTTGATATACATTAAATTTTGCTGATAAAATAAATCCAATTACGAACGACATAAATCTTGTTTGCCTAAAAAATTTAACATTTTAATTTATAGATCGTTCTGTTAATTTAAATATAATTTCATTCACCTTATCAATTAAAATATTCGCGCATTCATCAACTATGAAAAAATCCGAATCAATCTTGATACTGCTAAGAATGAATCGAAGTCTTTTTAGATGTTTTAGTAAACAAAAATTGTTCATATTTAGACGAATATCATGCATTAAACAGGCCAATACACAAAAAGAAATCAATTTTTCATCTTGTGTGTCATCATAAATAATGTCTGTGAACATAGAAGACATTGATTGAATTTTAGTGGTGTCGTAAGCAAAAAGAATGTAAGTTATAGAATCGATATTAACTGTTTGAACTTGTACAGTATTTGTACTAAGTTCTCTTAAGGTAAATATTGATAAAAATTTGTAAAGTAAAGCGTTGTCTTCAAAATATTTTTCTAAATTAATGTTTTCATTTGTTTTACATTCTAAAATCCCAATTGATTCTAAATATTTGTCTGCTTTTGAAATTAATAATTTATCAATATGAAATAAAACCTCAGAAAGTAAAAGTAAAGCAGAATTAAACTGAAAAGTATTTGACCTATCAATAAATCTATTCGTAGTAAAGCAATGTAAAAGCAACATTGTTCTGTCTATTTCACCATCAATTTTATTACCAACTTCATCAAAATTTGTAAATTTATCATTAAAAATTTCTAAAAAATCTTTAAGATAAAGTGCATCATTATTGATCAAAAGATAACAGAAGTAATATTGTTGTTTTTCTATGCTTTCTTTTAGATTAACCACTTTATACACATTTTCTTTTATGTATTTAATGTTTATATTTGTTAAGTCAACCATACAAATCAATAAATCGTAAACTTCTTGTGTCTTTTGGTTTGTAAATTTTAGAATTGTGGTCCAATTGGTTTCAACAAAATAATTTTGTCCAAAATGATTGTTTCTTAAAAGTAAACAAATCAACTTCATACACCAATCAACATATTTAAATTGTAATTTTAAGAGTAATTTCTCAAAGATTCCATCAAAAATAAGTTGCTGTCTAAAATTTTGGCTTAAAGGTATAACTTCCATTAAAATTTTATAATCGTCGTTTTCTAAACCACTTACCAAATAAAATGAAATGTTTTTGAATTGAATTAATTTGTTTTTAAATGTTGTATGTGTTATCATTAATTCTAAAACTTGATTTACTTCATTTTGATCATTAGACCAACAATTTATAAGAATTTTTAAATTTTCTTTTCTTTTCAGGAAGAGATCAATAAATTCAGAAGCCAGTTTTGAACTAAAAATTGACTTTAGAATTTTAACATTATAAGAAATGTCATCTAAATCTTTCAATGTGTCTATTACGGCATTTAAAGAGTACGTACCAGTTGAAATAGGATCTTTCAACGAATATTCATATAATAACTTTAATGTGTCTATTTTATCCTCAGTATAACAAGAAGTTTCTAAACGAAGGACGAGGGTTTCTAAGTCGTCTTCTTGTTCTTCTTGTTGTTTTGATGGCTTGCTAAAAAACATTAGGGTAGTTAGATAAAAATTTATTTTACAAAACGTTAAAAATATTACACAATTAAATAATTACTCCTTCTTTTGAGATCTACTAGGCATAATTACATCTAAAAATCCAATTTTTTCAGATTGTTTTAAATTTTTAGAGAAATCAATAATTAAATTATTTTCTATGTTTGGATCTGAATTATAAAAATTAATAAAATCTGTTTTATCTAAATAGCCTTTCCTGTCTTTATCATAAAGTTGAAGTACGTATTCAATCTCATTATTATCACATAGACCAGTTCCCATAAATTGATAAATTCGTGTTAAAACAACTTTACATAGACGACCATCACGATGTAAATCAAAAATATCGAAAAGAAAATTGATTCTAACGGATTTGTCGGTTTTAACATGAAAAATTTCGAGAAAACTCAAAAAACAAAGAAACGAAATGTGTTCGTAGTCCATTTTTTTTTCTAAAAAATTTATGATCAATTTACTGAACGGATTAATTTCAAATTCTGGAATATTGTTTAGTTCGTTGTAAGTCAAGTAACCCAAGTTCATTTTATCAAAATAGAGAAATCTATCAAATAAATGTTCAATTTCAGCATATTCAAAAACTGTTGTGCTTTTTATTGCTTCTATTTCTTCTTCGTATAAAAATGAACTGTGCATGTTTCCCATTAGGGCTGTTCAAAATTAGAAATTTGAAAACTGAACTAAAACTAATTGTGACACATAAAGATTATAAACACAAAAAAAAGTTATAATTTTATTTATGAGACATAAAAGTAAACAAATTAAATTACATTGAACAAAACAACTAAATAAAAAATCAGATTTTAAATATATCAATTTGTTGAAGTCAGATGGCCGAGTGGTCTAAGGCGGTGGCTTAAGGTGCCATTCTCTTCGGAGGCGCGGGTTCGAACCCCGCTC
>DWIE01000141.1:0-21292 GCA_018248235.1 Choaspes benjaminii
AAGACCACTGACTTATACGCTTCTGCATGCGTAACATAATTATGCAAGCACGCTTTATACATAGAAATACAGTTAATATTACCGCCATAGTAATGACAGAATTGGTTGCCTAGAAAGAAAATTAGGACATCACAAACACGTAAGAAGAGGAGTTTTAAGGAAAATTAGCTAATGATCCACGGGATGCAGAACTTTCATGTTCGACTGGGTCGGTACTATCGTCACATCGATTTATTCCTTTAAAATATTGTGTCAGCACAACCTGTGATTTCAGTGTAAGGGTGTTCATGCAGAACGCGAAACGAACGAAAAATCTTTGTCCTCAAGAGTAGCACCGCATCTGTAATGACAGATGATACAGCCCGCAGTAGCCAATGACTAGCAGATGGACAGCAAGGCCGTGTGCTACTTCATAAGATAAAAAAATGTAGTTCATCTAGTGTTAAGTGATCACTGCTCCTCATGACACCCGTAGTCGGCTTTCAGCAGGCTTATTATTCTGTTTGAACCCGGAAGGCTAAGATATGGGCCTCACAGTATTTAAATTAAAAAACAATTCACAAGAGTAGCGTTACAGGAGGAATTGTTGTAGTACTTACCTGGATGAACCTAGAGAGATACTACCATTTCTAACTCTAATCCGTAACATAGGAATGAGTTCACTTGCCCGATTCAAGCTACAGAGCCCTGTTAATATAAGGGATCCAGGGAATTTGAACGAGTATTACGCAAAATTAAATAAAGATGTTATATAATTTTTTAAATTCACCATCTTCAAGTCGGCTACTTTATGATTATCACAAGTTATTTTATTTATTATTTCAAAGTTTATTGTTTTTTTACAGCTAGAAGAAGTTTTTTACAGCTTCAGTAAGTAGCCCCGAGCTTGGAAATGTGCCCGGTATATGGCAATAGGCTCGCCCCCTATTACAAGAGACCTAAACATAAGTGGAGAAATGTGGTATTTATCTCTGCGTACGCCTTAAGAAATACAGGCGTGAGTTACGTTTTTTTAAGTTTCTTACTCCATTAATTTGTATACAATAATGCAAAACTTTCGACATCTTACATTTTTTATTGAATGTAGCAACATTTAAAAGTATTAAAGCAGTTCAACTGATGTATATATTGATGTATACGTTCAAATTCAAAACTTATTCAGGGTAAAATTAACTGCAAGTGTTATTTACATACAAAATTGATTTTTGATTAATTTTGAATGAAAAAATCTGAATCAATACTAACTTACCTTGTATTTTATTTCCCTTTCACTTAGAGTAAAGTAACTTAGGTTCAGAAACACGAAGTGATCAGTGACAAGTGAATTGCCGCCGGCTGGGCGGGCGGCGCGGCTAGGACGGTCGCGCGAATGTACTCGTAATCCGAAGGCGGGCGAAGCCTCACTAGCGCGTATCGCCGTCACACCCTCTCCAAAGATTAGGGTACCGTATCCAACTTTTTCTATTTAAGTTACTTTCATGTTGCAGTTCTTATGGGCCGGAGTCGTTACTTAACATGAGGTGAACTGCAGGCCCGTTTTCTACTCTGATTTCCATAAAAATATAAACTATAACATAAAAAACTTTGTATTATATTTTATTGGACCTAAACATAACAAAAATCTAAGATAGCGCCTTTCATTTTAATAATTAGCAGTATGTCGACGTTACAATGAAATGAAGGTACTTTGGTGTAATGAAATATTAAATTTCTTATTAACGCTTGATCATTACCTACGTTATATTACTATTTATAAACAATCAATAAACTCGTCAACTTGATAATAATTAAGTAAATATAATAAGTAATGAACTTATTAGAGTAAGGCTTCTTAACTGCGAAAGAAAACAAAGGACGGCTTGCGAAGGTTTAGCTAGTGCATAACAGTGTTGCACCTTTCTTGAAGTCTTGATTTAGAAAATCATAAACGTGTGTGAACAATACCGCCAAATTATATATAGTATAATTATATATATACTAGTTATTACCTGCAACTTCGGCAGCATATAAAAAAGTTATTTTCTATACAAAAACTCGTATCTATCAAGTTGGACCAAGATTTAATTGAAATCCGTTCATGTAAAGATTAACCATTACAAATCACTTATAGGCCTTCTAAGCAACTCTCACTCTTTGCATTAATACAACTTGCATTACACCGTTCAGGCAGTATATAGACTAGGACATTCTTACCTAGCAGTAGAAAATAAACATCCATTTACCTAGACTAGATAAGAATTGTCGTAATGTCCATTCAGATAATATGAATCCATTCAATCTTTAATACGATTGAGTCATCGTTGGTAGTCACATTGAAAATGCTTGAATAAAAATAAAGCAGTGAAACAAAATAAATACATGCCTACTACTTCTTGTCATTGGCTATAATTTGAATATAAATTATTAAATCAAAGTTGGTAAATAAAGTCGTGGTATAGTCGGCCACGAGGCTAATGAATTATAAGTATACCGATTCGATTCGACCCGCAACGAAAGATTTGTATAATATTTATTTCGCAGTTGGCATCTTCATCAGTGGCAAAACTTTTTTACTTTATGCTAGCTTGCACTCCACCTGATAAGTAGCTACTGACAGCCCATGACATCGGTAAGCAATGCTACGATGCTACTCCTAAAGACAGTCTAACCGCTGCTTGTCTAGTATATATGTTGTATATCACTTCCGTACACATAACACTGATAGTGTAGATAGTAAACTCTGTTTCACGGCGATGTGAACCGGCCCTTGCAAATCTGTAAAAGCCACTTACCACAATTTTTTTTAAAGTTATGAAGTAGCACACGGGCTTGCAGCCTACCTGCTTCTGTAACTACAAATGCGGTTCTACTCTTGAGGATAAATCGAACGCCTCGTGTTCTGCGTATCCGGGCTATAACATGCTTACACCGAAACATAAGTACTCCGTGCACTACTGTTTCACGGCACAAATAGGTGTGACGGTGGTACCGACCCAGTCGAACATATTCATGGGTGGTAGAGCACCCACGATCATATTTTCATACTCTTATGCAAGAAGTAACTTAAGACATATTCGTAAGACAATCGCATAGGCATCCAAAAACGCTTAAAAAATATTTATTGTACGTACGCAATGAGCAATCATTCGATAGGCTATTATAGAGCCTTGGGCATGGAAGATATTGGCGGAGATAAGCACTATTCTGAAGCGGAGCCACGAGCAGGGGAGATATCGGCAGAGATAAGCGTGATGGAGGGTGTGAAGCTCGCGTGTCACACCGACCTTGGCTGCCATGGCGCCTCTTTATAGCTTCACTAACTTAATCGAATATGCACGATACGACCAACTGTTACTGAAGTGTTGATGATACAGAACATTGAGTATCTATATACGACTCTTATGTCTGGTTTATTTATGTGGCATCAGATTTTATTGCACGTCCTCCCTTTATCACCTCTTCTTTAACATACCTTACAATTTCACAAATTAGCTAGACTATAATTTCGAAGACTCCTAATAGTTCCAGAAAACAAATCCAAATTGTTTTCACAGACACTGTAATTGAATTTCGCTCAATTTTCGGATATCAAAAGCAATTTCAGTGTTAGGAAATAAATTGTTCACTATTATTTACGATTTCCGTGGGCGAGAGATACGGCCAGGGGTGCGACGCACGCGATTCGCTGATCTACTGTTCCATGCCGGTTTTATGTTAGAGAGCTACTACATAATTATGGCAAGAGGAAATTCATGCTTGCTATTTAATATCTTTCATTTCAAATAGTTTAAATGTGAAGTTGTTTGAAATAGATTTTGAATGCCAACTACAGCCAACAACATTCGAGAAGCAGCTCTAGTAGGCTTCTGAGCACGCCTAGAATTAAAATATATACATTTTTTCTTTATTTCACAGTTTTAAATCTAAAAATTTTTGTCTACTTAATGACTTTGTGTGCCAGAATATTCCCTTCCTCCCTCCCTTGCCCCACCAGGATGTCCCGTCGGACAGGAAGTCAGACTGAAATTCAAAATACTAAATATTTATATTATTGCTTACCTGACAGTGATATGGAGAGGTCCGTTCTCGAATAGTGCATTACAAATCCGAGGAATGAGACCTGGTTGGGATTCCGTGCCCATCATTGTATGGGTCTTTCCTGTCGCGCTCTGGCCGTACGCTAAAACGCAAGCAGATGAGCCTTGGAATATGCTGCTTAGCACTTGGCGACCAATGGTCTCAAAGACCTGCAATGCATTTTACAAATTTTATAAAACTTACTAAACATACTTCATACACTGCTAGGTCACAGATATTATGCACTGCAGTAGTCACTAATCAACAGGTCCATTGGATGTTCTTGTGTGTGACGTGAGACTTGAGACAAATTTTTCTAATTTGTTTCGTGTCTGGAATAACCTTACGGGTGGTAGATCGTGAATATGTTCGACTAGGTCGGTACCACCGTCACACCTAATTGTGCTGTGAAACAGTAGTGTTAGTGCTACTTGTGTTTCGGTGTAAGGATGTGATAGCCAGCATACGCAGAACACGAGGCGTTCAATCTATATCCTCAAGGGTAGTACCGCATCTGTGATGTCAGGAGAGTCATGAGCTGGTGTAGAAAACAATGTCTCAAAATTAAAAATGCCTAAAATTATTAGAGCACCTTTTCTTGGCTAGCATAAGTGGGTAGTGTTTGCGAGCAGGCGCTGTCGAATGTATAGTCGGCGTGGTAGCGACGTACTCGCTCGCGACTGTCGCCAGCACGTGACGCACTAACCTGTAACAAACTGTGAATTTGAATCAATCATGATAAGAAGCGAACACACAATCAAGATGATAAGTGACCATGAAGTTCATGACTGTTGGCATGAACCGTGTCACCGATCACAGATCCGATGCCACTCCTAAGAAAGAAGTTTGAAAAAATTCTGTCATGCAATATGAGATGTAACGCTACCGACCCATAATAATACAACTACAAAATATAATAACACGCATACCCTAAATTCATTAAATACAAATACAATATATCCCTAAATTTACTCGAACACCCTCATTAGTGTGGTGAGAATATGTACAACCACAAAGGTATTTTAAATAATAACTGTATACATATTTAGACACAAAGTTAAAATAATTTTTGAAATGTTCTTACGTTCATGTTCGTGATTGTGACCATGTTCTGATCCAGTACATTCACTACTTGTATTCGATCCTTCTCGGATCGGAATTCTCTGTAAATTTAATAATATAAATATGTAGTTATTAGAATTCGCGAAAAACAAAATACGAAAATCACAATTTACTAAATGGAAAACAAAATAATTATACATTTATTATCTTTTTAATTTCAAATAAAGAGAATGTTTCAAAATTTAAAAATATATATACTTACTTGTCAGTAAATGGACGCACTCTAATTGCTAATTTTACGTTAGACATGATAATACCGGTACTATTAAGTCAATTGGGAAAATATTCAAATCTCCAATTTGATTAAAGAACAATAAATTAATATAGGTACGCGCTTACTGAGTGCATCTGCATGTCTGTGACTCAAGTTATTTTAGGCCTACGTCTCCTTGTGTAAGGAAACATGATTTTAAAAATAGACTCAATCTCCAAAGTAAGGATTTAAAACAACATAAAGTTTTTTCATCGCAAGAAGTCTGGAATGATAATACTTATTATAAAATATTTATTAATAATGTTTCGTACTTTGGTTACGCACAGTTGTCATAGCACAGTAATGCAACATAATCATCATGGTAATTTCGTGATGCTGATAGAAAAACTTGTATATCCAATAGCTCCACAAGCATCAATTTTCATTAATGTTCTTTTCAATTATTACCATATAAAATAAAAACCTGAAAGTATTAGGTAAGTATTTGATCATTTTTATATTCCTCGGGGACGAAATCTAGGAAAAAAGTTGAAATAGGTATAAGCTAGTCTTTTTATTGTAAACTCGTACTATAATATAAGATGGTGTTATTGGTCTGGTCATTACGTTGTTTTACCAAAACACTTCTGTTTTACAGACATGGTGATTTATATGGATTCGTAGTAATCATAGAATGGGTCTTACACAAAGAAATAATAAACATACACTGAAAAACAAAAGGCCAAGACCAAAGATAAAAATATTCCTCCCCCATTCACATTTAACAATATCATTTTTGACAGAATTTCATGTCATTGGTACGTTTAAGTAAAACGTTGTTTTCATCATTTAATTTGTCTGATGTCAGTCATATTTATATTGAATGGCCTACATACTCAATGCCTTGCCTACTAGGTGAATTGATGTAACTACCAGTCACTCTAAAGAGTCTCGTCAAATACACTAAGAGAAATATTAAATACTATGCATCACCAACATTCTAATATTAATATTTAAAATGAAGAAATAATGAAAATAGACTGTTGAATCATAATCTGAAGCCGTAAAATAAAAATACCAGACTTTGACATTACAATGACGTGAATGACGTTTGCGTTGTCAATACTGCAACAATTGCATTCATTTCGCAGTTGTCGTTTTAATTTTATTATACAAGTACAATATAATGTTTTATTATTAAGCACACTATAAAGAGTGTAGTTAATGTGTTTTAACACACAAGAGTGATACTATTGTTTTCTTGGATTATTTTTAAGGATGCTTGTGAGGCGTATAACCAGGCCGCTATGGAACACCCTCAGGGTGGAAACAAGGTTCTTTGCTTCAGAGCCTGCCAAACCGGAACCAGAAGTATCTGATGGTGTAGACCCTAGACAGGCTGAAGCACTAGATAAGGATATTTGCCTACTGGTAGATGAGAAGGACAATTTTATAGGAACAGCCACAAAGAGAGACTGCCACAGAGTGGCGCAGGATGGCAGTGTGTTGCTCCACAGAGCTTTCAGTGTGTTCCTGTTTAACAAGAGAGGGGATATGCTTCTGCAGAGACGATCCAGCCAAAAAGTGACATATCCAGACTACTACACAAATGCCTGCTGCAGCCACCCTCTGTACATAGATGAGAAACCAGAAGATATTGTAGCAGCGGCTAGACGTAGACTTAACTATGAACTGGGGATACCTCTGAATCAGATGGACCCCGAGCTCTTCACATACCTGACCCGCATCCACTACCACGACCCCGGCGACGGTGTGTGGGGCGAACACGAGATCGACCACGTGTTGTTCTTCCAGAACGACGTCAAAGTGAAACCCAACTCTAACGAAATCTCCGAGTACTGTTTCGTCCCCAAAAATGAATTTAATGCGTTCATTCCGACCCTGGAGGGACCAATGACGCCATGGTTTAACATGGTCCGTCGTCACCGGCTCAAGCTGTGGTGGGACAACCTTCACCGTATAAAGGAGCTAGCAGAACCAGATAAAATACATAAGTTCAAAAACGATAAGGAATAAATCCACCTGGATATAATTACCGATATTTTTAATGCAGAGATTTATGATTAATTCTAATTATTTATTTCCTTGTGGTTTCTCATATTTCTTTTTTACGACTATTAATTATTCATGGTATGAAACCATTATATTCTGTTATTTAGTGGATTGCTCTTGTGTTTTAAACGGTTACTTTAAGGATTAATTAAAATTATGGCATTTTAAAATTATTATTAAATTGGTCATATTCGAACACATTTCAGTATATATGTTAAATATAAATGGAAACAACGGGTGCTTGAAATAAAGATATTTACTTACATATTATTTGTTTTATATTTCTGCTAACTAACGTAATACACACTCACATTGTCCAATGTGTTTTATTTGTATGTATTGAATCAATAAAAAATACAAAGTAATATTATTGACGGGTTTTATGATCAAATGACGTATCAAAGGATGATCCGACATATTTTTTCTCTCATATACATCATCATCAGCTACTATGTAAATTTCCTTTTCGTACTTGAATAATTTGTTGGCCTAAGTTATTCATAAATTGGCCTTAACAATTCGTCGGAACTATTTATATCTGAAGCCGAAGATGAGTTCCACGTGCTTCCCGGTCTGTAGGTGGCCGTCACCCACTGCAAGGTGCGCTGCCCCAACTTCCTCCTCCGGTGTACTTGCCTTCTCGATCCTGTAGCCTGCAGCTTAGTGTCCGTTTGGGATCGTAGTAAGTACGCATCACATGTAACCCGGTTGCCTATGTGTAGCCCGTTCCGGTACGCGGTATGGAGATATCGGGCAGCTATCACTTGCAGGATCTAAATAATTCACAAATAATTTTGCCTTGGTTGGTTTGTTAGGATATGTAACTGTTATACATTCACTGATGTTTATGAAATTACATTATATACAGGTACATATCTAGTTGTACCCGAGTACGCTTCGCTGGTTCTGTCTAATGTCACTACAAAACGGTTAGAATTATTTGTTTCCATTGGAACTCCGGAAGAAATAAAAAGAATATGAAACACTTCAAATTCAAGTCAACTTATTGGCTAGTTATCGAGTTTTGTGGACACTAACGTGCGAAACATAACTGGCAAAATAGGGGTGATGGTCACCTCTGCCTTATTTCGATTATCCGAATAAAATAAACAGATGCTCCGGTTAATGGAGGACCACTGATAATGCTAGATTCCAAAATTGTGGTTTGGGCTTACCATAGCCACTATTATCAGAGACATTACTGCATTGAACCGCCACGACACCGACATCATTTCACTTATTAATTTCTCTTCACATCCATCTTTCCATATACTCAATTGATTCTATAAATAAATACACAACACTCGAATGATTATTTTAGGTACTCTTTGATCTTTCAATACACAACCAAAAACTATTATTACACAGAAAAAAATATTTACGCAAAGTTAATAGAGATTTTAATAATGTCACTTAATTTACGAGAAAAATCGACCTTGATGTCGATCGACCATCGGTTATCGTGGTAATATAGTGGTTCGTAAGGGATACATCTAAATAATAAAACCCGTGTAGAACTCCTCCGTATGTATCATTATACCACTACAGAAGAGAATGCGTGTATTCGCAAGGCAATAAAGTTTCAACAGATTTGCGAAAGTTAGTAACATAAGGTGACGCACCGTTGGATCATACTTATAAATTGCCCCCTTTTGAGTTATTCCATGATGGATACAAGGCCATTGTACGTCCATGGAGCAGCAACTGTATGGGACGTTATCTCCCACGTATTTGCAAACGGAGCTGTAATATTAATACATTGTTCACATAATGAAACGAATGCGGCCCTAAAACACATTGGATAATCACCATTGTCTTTCATTACTAAAACAGGCATATATACGTTTAAGAAAAATCAGGCTTTAGTTAATATTTTCGATTGGTTTAATTTTTATTTTGGTTTTAGTTATAGAAATTAAGATCACAAATATTAAAGAAATATATAAGTAGTACCTAGAAAAAATATGAAAAGACGTAAACAATATGTAGTAGAAAATTAAAATAAGAATATTAAAAACTAACAAAGTACTTGAGTCTAGGTCTTCGGCTATCGTAAACCAAGTTATATAGAACCACTCCTCATAGTTAACCCGACCGCAACAGCGAAATCGTGTTTGGAGTCTGTCTATCGCGACTTTCGATGGAAGATGGCTGGCATATCGCAACATTGCTTTCGTTATTCCACCTTTGATTTTAGCTGAATTCAATGAAAATTTGGATTTAACCCTAGAGTGTATGTATATGTTCATTTAAGAATAAAAGTAGTGTTGATGTAATTGATTAAAAACATTTACAAACAGTATCGATCGTTCGTATCGATAAAAGTAGTTATCGAATAACATCTGGAACCACCCCAGTCTATGAATATTATTGTCTCTTCTTGGGAAGGAAAAAATCTTAATGAAAACAATTAAATTTCTGGACTAACTTCGAGTATGACCTGCGTGCTAGAATCGACGAGTATACCACCACCTCACTTACAGTAGGACCAATCTGGCCAAAAAGGTCCCCATGAATTAGTCAGCGACTTATTGGCTTTTCCTCTAAGCAATAAACCGCTGAGAAAAACATGAATACAGATTAAAAGCATTTTGTAAATATTAGTAGAAGTAATGATTATACTATTTACATCCATTCTTTACATTAAAACATAACTATAATTAATGTAAGAATTACCTCGAATGATTGTCGACTGAAGCCCAGAATAAAACATAATGGCTAGAAAAATTATTATCATAATGATCAGCGTCCAAACATAGTAGTAGAGTCCATTTGTTACATTGTATACATTTCTCGGTAAACCAGCTTTAAATAACTGGTATAATCCAAACAACTTTCAAAAAACATAATATGTGCATTGAAAAAGTCTTAAAATTAATAAAATAACATAATATGATACCAAAAGTGCCTATTCTATCATTAAAACTGTAATTAACTATGTACAAGTAATTTACTTTAACTATTACCTGATTATGATAAAATATAAATTAATATTATCAAAGAGCTTGTACAAAAAGTGGTAAAAACTTTCAGTTAATTAACAAAAGTACATTAAAATTACGTGATGAAAAATAGTTTGCCGACATCTACAAAAACGTAATTTTTAGTTATTAAGCCTCTCATGGAAATGATAAATCTCAACTGTGTTATTATTTTAAATTTACCTCTATTACGACTGCGATTAATGACCCAATAGCTATTACTACCGGAATTGCATTTCCATCAGGCCAACACACGAGATCTAACAAAGATCCCTCCTCGCTACGAACGCCTTCCGACGTATTTATTAACCAAATAAGGTAAAATATCACAATAGGCATACATGCCATTAAAAGCATTCTTATGTTATTAAAGGAAACCCATGTAAGGTACATAATATTTTAGATAATAAATACTCATAAGCCCTGGTTTGTAAATATTTTAAGCAAATAATTTAAATATGTCATTATGACAATTTAAAATGTTTCACCTGGTAACCCTGGAACAGACACAAAATCTGACATTTAATTCGGCTTCCTTTAGTCTTTATCGATTTTAGAGATAGTACTGCATTGTTGCTGCATTATATTGTGCTAAGTTACCGATGGACATACAAGACAAGATATAAGACTTTATAACAGCCAATACCGAAAAGTTACGAATATTTTTTTAGTCAATGATGAAAAGACTATAATTCAGAGCAAAAACATGACATTTGTTTCATTTGATGTTTGTACATTTGTTGAAAATTTGATTTTGACATCTTGTTAAGAACAATGTTATCATTGAAATAATAATTGATAACATCCAGTTTTATCTTATTTTATTACCCAATCTTTCTATTTTCATGAAGAACAAATAGTGAAGTACAAAAATCGGTGTTTTCTTTTTTTTATTTTTTTCTAATATTATGAAAGAGCACAATACAAAGTTATGGGTGTTAAAGTTTTGCATCAAAGTTGTGTATCCAAAGTTCAACTACTTTACATTCTTGGTATTTCTTGCAATAAAATACCGGTATTATTATAACAAGGGGCTGTTGAATCAGAAAATCATGGAATCCTTTGAAATTCGAACAGTTCCTTTGGATGTCATCAAAGAACTCGTAAAAATAAACATTTCAGAAAACAACTTGACTGTTCTCTTACAAAAATGTATAGTTGTACCAAAGAAATATTTCGTTGAGATGTCAATTAACAATGTGTTCTGTACTGACAATGGAGTTTTGTGGGTTTTTCTTAAACTGACTCCAGACATGAAATGGAAACTAGAAGCCAAGAAACGAAATGAAGAAAAAGACAACTCGCTGGAATACAACTTGAATGTTGTTACAACAGAAATACACAAAAGATTGTGGTACTTTGATCCCCCAGACAGCTTAAATAATGCTAGGGTTGTGGCCATTGCTGGGTCAGACTTAATTGAAAACAACACAGCAGTCACTACTGAGAATGAATTTCATAACATTGCAACATCATTTGGCTTAAATGATTTACAAGGTATTGAATTCTCTTTCCATACCATGTCTTCATTGAACCTTGCACCAAATATTGCAACACTAGCTGAAGTAAGTTTAATTGTAAATGATTACGACTTGACCAATGACTTTGTGAAAGAAGTACTGAACAACTATTTTGAGCTCCCTAAACTAGTCAGCACAGATGATATTATTACTATTGATTTAGATCCTAAAATTACATCTACATACCATTATAAATACTTGGACCTGGTTGATGTAGTAGGAAAATTATATTTTAAATGCACTAAGCTAGAGAGTGATAGCAATGGCGAAAAAGAAATAGTCCAAGCTTACTATATTGTGAAAGGGGTCACTCAGTTAACCTTAGGGGAAAACTCACATGCAATGAAACCAAAGAATGAATTTTATTCACAACCTGATTCAAGTAAAAATTTACATATCATGCACCTATGCCCTACTGGATTACGCGAGGTGTTCAACCAAATGCAGGAAGCAATTAGCCCATTTTTGACTGGTGAAATGAATGCATTATCGTCCTCTTTGGCAAGTCCTATTATCCCAATGCTGCTTCTCACCGGATCTCTTGGATCTGGCAAGCATTTGCTTGTGAAGACCTTGGCAAAATATAACGGAATGAATTTCTTGCAGGCTGATTGTAATTCACTGCAAAGCGCTACAGCCAAGCTAACAGAGAGTAAAATAAGTTCTACCATTCAAAAAGCCAAAGCTGCTGCCCCTGCCATAGTGTTATTGGAAAATATTGAGGTGTTTGCAGTAGATACTGAAAATAATGTAGACCAAAGAGTGATGGAATATTTCTTGAATGTACTAACAGATTTATATCAAAATTACACAAAGCATCCAATAATATTAATAGCAATCACAGAAAGCTCTGATCTCAAACCAAAAATAATGAGAATGTTCCTTGAAAGTTTCCATATTCCTAGATTAAATATTCAGCAAAGGTTTGAGATGCTCCAGTGGTTTGCATCAGTAATGCAGTTGAATATAGATGGGGATATAATGGCCAAGAAAAATGCTATAATCTTCGATGGAAACTCTGACTTAATACTCAGTAAGCACTCAAAGGATGTTATACAAAGGGTGGCTTCTAAAACTGAAACATATTCATATGGAGATTTAGACATACTCCTCCATTTCGCCATGAGGGAGTCATATTTGAAACAACAAAACAGTTACTACCAACTATCAAGGGACCCAGATTTGCAGGACATTTGCGAGGAAGACTTTAATACAGCTTTAGAGTCAATTAGAAGTCTACAAAGCCAGCATTTAGATGCACCAAAAATACCTAAAGTGTATTGGGATGACATTGGTGGATTAGATAAACTTAAGAAGGAATTGTTAAAAACTATAGAGTTTCCTATCAAATTCCCGCACCTTTTCAAGAATTCAAATTTAAAAAGATCCGGCATACTATTGTATGGGCCCCCTGGCTGTGGAAAGACCCTCGTAGCTAAAGCAGTAAGCACCGAACTCAATGTCAGCTTTATGAGTGTGAAGGGGCCTGAACTACTCAATATGTACATTGGACAGTCTGAAGAAAATGTGCGAAAGGTATTCGAGAGCGCCCGCGCGAGCTCCCCGTGCATCGTGTTCCTGGACGAGCTGGACGCGCTGGCCCCGCGCCGCGGCGCGGCCGGCGACTCGGCCGGCGCCAGCGACCGCGTCGTCAGCCAGCTGCTGGCCGAGCTGGACGGCGTCGCCAGGGAGGACGATGATACGTCTTGCTTCGTGTTTATAATGGGTGCAACAAATCGGCCTGACCTCCTGGAGCAATCGCTGCTCCGTCCGGGGCGGCTGGACAAGTTAATATACGTGGGCCCCTATAGCGGCCGCGCGGAGAAGACTTGCGTGCTAAAAGCTCTTTGTAGGAGTTACAATCTACGTCCAGAAGTATCGCTGGAGGAGGTGGCGGATGCGCTGCCGGAGCGATGCACGGGCGCGGACCTGATGCAGGTGGTCTCTACCGCCCGCTCTGCTGCCGTGAGGGGACTCGTGGCTAAATTAAATGCCGGAGCAATAAAAGAGAGTGAACTAAGTCCAGAGTCAATTGTTCTCGGAGTAACGGAACTGTTGCAGGGCGTTGAATCCTTTCGGCCTTCGGTGACGGACGAAGAATTGTCGTATTATGAGTCGCTACAAAAATTTATGTGAAATATTCTATTTAACTTTTGTGTCTAGCCTGCTTTATATCTATTGGATTAAATGAACAGCTTATAGCAAATATCTTATTCTGACTTTGTTTCATTTTGTCATCCTTTAATCTTTAAAAAAGATTATAACTGCCTTATTTTAGGTTTGCTTAAGTACAAATTTTATACAAAAAAAAATCTATAAATGTTTATTACAATAATTTTCAGTTATGAAAATATTCTCTTTTGGTACTTAAATTTTATGGGTGCTTTTGGCTATTATAAAACAAACAAATAATAGTAAAAGGCACATTTTTTAGAAAGAATATTGAGAAGGAAATTATATTTAACTAATTACGGTTTTTAATACGGATGACAATAAGAACAAAACACCAGAAAAAATATATTTAGTCTGTGATTCAACAGCATGTCATAGCTGTCAAATCAAAAGTCCACAATATATTATCTGTGTGACAGTGAGAATTCCATCTGTCATTCTTTTCGAATCCAAGATGCCGCCCAAAAAGGACGCGAAGGCTTCTGCCAAGCAACCCCAGAAAACCCAGAAGAAGAAGGAGGGATCCAGCGGCGGCAAAGCCAAGAAGAAGAAGTGGTCCAAAGGAAAAGTCCGTGACAAGTTGAACAACCAGGTGTTGTTCGATAAGCCCACATATGAGAAGCTTTACAAGGAAGTACCTCAGTACAAGCTGATTACACCTGCAGTAGTCTCTGAAAGGCTGAAGGTCAGAGGTTCCCTTGCGAGGCGAGCACTCATCGAACTCCGAGAAAAAGGTTTAATCAAGCAAGTTGTCCAGCACCATGGACAAGTTATCTACACAAGGGCAACAAAGGGAGATGACCCTGTTGCTTAACTCTATGGCTAAGTTCTAAAATAAACAATTAAACCCAAATTGCAGTCTTATTTACTTAAATATAATTTTGACACAAAACCCATTTTAAAATTGATAATTGTTTCTTTTATTAAATTATCGGATACCAATTTTATGTTTATCATCATAATCTATGACTGCAAATCTTGCAGAAGGGTATAGTTCTCGTAGTCTATCTTTGAAACTTGCGGCATGTTCTTCATTAGCAGTTTCAATTACAACATTCGCCTGAAACAATGTTATTAGGTTTTTCATTTTCAAGCATTATCTCCCAATACATTGCAATGTCTGCCGCTTCTGTACATTTTTACACAATTTCTATGATATGACCGACTCCTGGTCATAAATAAATCTACTTAATATTATTAACAGATTTCCGCTTTTTACCTATAGTAATTTTATTATGTTATTATTATTAAAAAAACAGACTGTTTTCCTTCCTTTGACCAATCAATATATACACAAAAATTAAATGGTAAAGAATTCAATACAGTAGCTTTTTTCTTCTGACTGCCCATCGATCTCGTATTTATTGGTTTAGTAGGTGTAAATTATCGTTTAATTATTTACTGTCCAATTTTGACCAATAAGCGACCACCCGTGATCAATGACTATCAGTCCTTTCTCACTGAAGCCATGTAATCTAACCTAACTTTATAATGTATCATTGCGAAAACAAATGGTGGTAAAAAAGGAACGTAACAATTTCACCAACCCAAGTGGCTCCAACATCGCTGTGCACCCACATTTGTTCCGTTACTAGACTTTTTAAGACCGCATGTTCTTCGGCTATAGTCTTTGCTAGGTGCTCCAACCCGCCGCGGTGGTCCGGCACAGCTACAGCAAACCGAAGCAGTCGCCCGCTTGCACCCAAACCTCGTTGGATGGTACGCGCCAACCGGCCGGAGTCGATGTTGCCGCCGCTGATTACACAGACAGCCCTGAACAGATGATACTAAATTTAGACGAAAAACATAACACTATTGAATAGGTAATTCATATAAATAAGCCGGATATGAGGCATTTCAATATCGTCCTCTAAGGTACTAATGCATTTTTGTGATCGGCTTCAGACACAAATGGCATGTGCACAACGTTAGGTGGAGTTCAACAAGCTCGTATGTTACATCATAACATAAAAAAAAGTTTGTAGCAAGTTATAAATCTCACTTCTCACCGTTTACCACGCAACTCCGGGACCAGTCCTTGCATGACAGCTGCTAAGGAGCATACACCCGCGCCATCTGCCACTAGCCTCTCCCGTTCCAACATGTTAATTGTTGCTCGAGCTATGTATGTTTCATCTACTAACAACTAATAATATCGTTAACATTTTTTATAGAAGCGTTTTTATAATTTTATAAAGAAAATATAATACATTTAATTCCCATACCATTCGGTCTAGCCTGCCTTTAATTGTTGCAAATGCATTCGTTCCAACGATAGAAGTATTAAGGCCCTGGGCTAAATTTGGGACAATAGGCACCGATACTGGTCTTCCAGCTTGCAATGCTTTCATCATCTTCGGAACTTTTGCACACTCCGCACCCTACAGCAGTTATCATTAAATTATGGATGGATACGGTATACAGGAGTTGTGGTATAATGTCTATTTATTTATAAGTTACGGAGGCACCTAACCGGAAGTATTGTTCTCCTACATACTCGTATGTCCCAAATGTCTTATTTAGGTAATATTTAATGACACACAACTCTTCATAAAACCCTGGTTCCATTTTATTTTATGAAACTTACATATATTAGACAGGAGCACTTAAGTTTTTTGCAGGCGACAAGTACGGCAGCCAATAGCCCACCACCAGCCACAGGAACAATCACTGCGTCAGCTTCAGGGAGCTGCGTTATGATCTCCACCCCCACGGTGCCCAAACCAGCCATTATTAGGGCATCATCCGAACTGCACAATGAAAATTCACTTTTTAACAACTCTACAAAAACAATACACACGCCTGCATTTCCTGTAGATGTAGGTAGTGGTGAACATCATTTCGCCAATTACGTTAAATCTCATGCAATAAGAGACGTACCTGTTACGTTTTTTACTCATTTCAAATATTTCGCATAACGTTAACAAAATATTACCGAATATACTTCACTATAGTGTGTGTAGAGACAACAGATACCTGAACATTATTTGTTTTGAATCCCGGTGTACTTTTTTGGCGTAATTATAAGCATCATCGTAAGTATCGCCACAAAGTACAACATCAGCACCGAGTTCGGAGCAGCGTTGGGCAAGTACGGGCGGAGAGCAGTCTGGCAATGCCACCGTTACCTTTAATTTGGTCTTTAATTAATATTTATACATAGATTTAACTTATATAATAAATGCACATAAACAGTATATTTGTGTTTAATGTATGAGGTTCCTTTAATGTAACTTTTATTTTATAAAAGAACAATCAGTACTTATTTCATTAAAACATTAAACTTTTACCGGTATCCCCAATGCTCCACCATGATATGCAGTGCCCAAAGCCATGTTCCCGGTGGAGGGGACGATCACACCTCTATCAGTCATCTCGTCAATTCGTGCGACTAATGCATTGCGAACTCCTCGTTCAGCACAACTAAGTAAAAAAAAATACGAAGTCTTTAAATTCTTTGTTACAATCAATTAATAATATCAAGATTTAGTTTACCTGCCCGTGTACTGTAAGTTCTCGCATTTTAAGTAGATGTCATAGTCCATGTATTTACTAAGTTTAGCTTCCTGAAATTTACTTGTTAAATTGTAATTACTTTTTATTATTGTGGTAATCAGAATCAAAGTATTGAATGTAAATAAAATGTTTAAGAAAGTTACACAAAGTGGCGTGTGAATTATCCCATCTTCAATTCTTTCAGCTGCTTGCTTTATTTCATTAAATGACAAAATATGAGGTTTCTCTGTGCATAACTCTGAATCATCCTGTAATAAAACCATATTTAGCACTTTGTTTTGATAGCAGATTGAGTTTGCTTAAATTGCACTTTAGGATACCCATTCATTTTATTAGTCAAAAATCACAAACCATTTTGGTTGAGTTTCCTTGCCTAAACTATAGTTTAAGTTAAAAATGCTGTAATACTAATATATTATCAGGTACATATTTTATAAGCAACTTTTAATTTAGAATTCTTGATTTGTTATTATTTTTCACTCATTATTTTGACAATAGGATGCCAAAGAAGACAACTTGTAGAATTGTATTAATGGCATCAGCCAGTTACTTAACTATTAGAAAGAAATTGAAATAATAAGTGGATCACTTTTTCTATGTAATTGAAAGTAGGGTTGTAGCAGGAACTCACCTCTGCAACTTTCCACAAGAAATATAAATTAATTATTTTTAATTTTGATTACTAGTAATAGAAAAGTGTATGTTGTACCTATTTTGAATATTTTTTTCGACTTTTTATTTGTTTCTTTAATAAATTAATCTTTTCTCTCTGTCTCTATTTACCGCTACATCCGTGGTAGTGAAGCCTATCACCTCTGCATCTGCCTCCACTTCCATAAATAGGCTTCTGTTATAACCCTAATTGAGAGTAACACACAGGCATGCAGTCCACCTGATATTAAGTTATTACTGCATCCCATAACAGCTGTAACCAACCAGTTCTCATTTTTGAAGAAGGATGTGCTGTGAGGGCTATAGTTGGTCAACTTATGGATCTGATGCATGCAAGAATTATTTCTGGATACCACAAAATGTAACTAAATATACTATTTTGCAGTAATAGGCATGGTATATTTTAGTTTTCTGATTTAGTGCGGACAGTTGTAAGAAAACAAAAGTATTTAATTTTCTTATACTCTATATTAAATTACATACAATTACAATTAATTGATAGCGAGAGCATCATTTTGCACTTCTTGAGCAAGTTGAACCTGGAGGTTTAACAGTTTATTTTTTAGCACTACAATACCCATGAGTACAATATTTTCGGGTTTCAATGCTCCAGAAGATTCTACATTATAAAAGAATTTATTCGGCTTTGCTTCCCAATTGAATTCTGCTTCATACTGGTCCTCATCCAGTTCTGTATGTTCACTCTTAGGCCATTCATCAGGTTTGGGATATAGAGTGTGCCTCATTATATTGTCAGGATCATATTCAAATGAAACACCAGCTGTTGGATTCCACTTAGCATGTTCTTTTCCAAACCCTTTCTTAGCATAGGCACGCAATTTTAACTCCTGTCCCTTACGCAACTTAATTATAAGAATTTCATCTATTTCTCCATAATCAGCCCGGTCTTCATCTCTATGGCGAGAAGTCACAGGCACCACTCTAGGATCACTTGATTTTAAATCTGCTGTAGTCACATGCCTTGTTTGATCATCTGTGCACTTCACGTCAAGGGTGAATTCCACACTGCACTCTGGACAAAAATCTGCACACATGCAATCTCTGGAGTAACGGATTTTGTCTACAACATCATCGGATATAAGTGGAATTAGTCCTATGCGATGGGCTAAGAACTCATCACTAAGTACCGTGGAATTTGCTTCCAATTGCACCCAATCGATGGCCATGGTAGGTGTTTCAGCAATAAACACGCGTCGCATACTATTAGCGACGCTCAGTTCCGTGTCTTCGACCACAAACTTAACGTTGTCATCAGTCAACTCCGTGATATGTACGGATGGTTGGTTGGCGTAAGGCATTGTTGTTAAATTTCTCTTCCACTTTTGATTCTTAAATTAAAATTGTAGTACAATGTTTTATATTTGTTGACACCGATTAACTTGTTAAGAATTCCGCCAAGAAATCGTTGTATAAATAATTGTCCTAAATAAATAATAATGTACTCAATTATTTGTATATAAATTTCTTTTTTATATGACGTTTTAATGGAAGTATCAAAACCTTAATTCTTTTCACTTGTAAATACACAGTACGCGGCGAAAATATAATCCGTAAACCAATGAATGAATCAAAAATGAAATGTCACTTTGACATACACTGTGCTGCCAGATACCATAATAAAAATCGTCTGTAATGAGTAAGACAAAATCGCATATTTCAAAATATAAAAATAACTAAAAATGGGAAATTTCTGTTTCATCATTTATTTTAATTGCGCACTTAATGAATTTTATTATGAATGTGTTGGCGTCTTTATTCACATCCCGTTATACCCGTCGGTCGTAACATCAAAATATTCATCGGACGAAGCAACAAGATGTACTCCACGTATAGATAATGCATACATAACATTACGTTTACGCCCGACTGTATTTATCAGAAGGCATATGAAGAAACGCATATGATAAACCGGACTTTAAATTGTAATAGCAATAGCAATAGAAAAATATTGAATTGTATCTCCCAGAAACTCAGTTGTATATAATTATAGCTCAACTGATTAAAAAAGTATTCAACTCTACTATCGCCATAACTTCCTTGTACATGAGAAAATCCATCATGGATACCCGTCGCTTTGGTAAAATCCACTTTTCCATCGTCGCAAGTATGATAGAGATTTCTACCTATCAAGGGTTTCTTGTCAAGTTATTTTAGTGGCGGAATACCCAGGTGCCTACTTGGCTAAGAACTTCAGGTGGAGGGGAAACAAGGCCATCGTGCGACGCTCTCCGGCGCCGAATTCTTATGCCTGGTGTGTTTTTGCCACTTCCTTCTGGAGGATCACTGTTTCATACAAGGAGCAGACTACCTTTAGTTACCAACCCGAAAGCCTTGCTCCCTACTGCAGCGCAGTACTCGCGGAGCTCTGTTGCTTAAGGTGGGAATACCGTCTACATGTGCTGGGCTGTTTCGTGTTAGCAATTGTCATTCTGGTGACATAGGGTCTCTTTATCGTTATAAGCTCTTCAATAATATTACTACAATCAACTACTGACGAAGAACCCTTACACTGCAACCGTAGGTAACTAGTCCAGTTTTGCTTCTGATATCGTACCTTTGGATGATAGAGGGGTTCTTCCTACTTCACTCCTTTTCATTGTTACTGACCAAATTATAATTAAAAATAAAAATAAATAAATTTCTTAAATGATATTTAAAATATTACAAATAAGTCGAACGTACGACTTAATCCATTAAAATAACTCTAATCGGTACAATCAAATACTGGTAATTAGGTACAAATTTTGTGATTAGAACAGTTAAAAGATTCAAATAAATAACAAGAAAAGCATACACAATGGCTTAAAACAAGCTAGAATTCATAGCTGGAGGTCCGCATTGGACAAAGGAACAATACTTGAACACGCCAAGCACAATACATTTTATCCAATTGTAACGTATTTATACATTGCAGACATTGGCCAGAATTTAAGCTCCATTCTCTGTTAAATCTGATCGAACTTGTT